>LFYR01000733.1:34375-54660 GCA_001185155.1 Zostera marina | reverse complement strand
CGCTTTGGCCAGAATCAGACTCTGATAGCGAGTCGCTCCATTTTGTCGTAATGGATGGGAATTATTTTATCGCTCTAGGCCTTAATAATCTCCCTTCATCATGTCGCTTCGGCCTTGATGATAACACAGAAAGAGTCGCTCCTGATCAGAGTCGGACTATAAACACGTAGTTCTTTTGGCCTGGAACTAGATTCTGATAGTGAATCAATCCATCTAATAGTGCATGGATAACGGAGTCATTGTGTCGCTGTGGCCACATTCATTCGATCCCATCTTGTCGCTTTGGCCTCGATGCGGATCACCTTGCTTGGGGGGGGATACTGGCGGTACACGGGTGTTCAGCCATATTCTCTTCAGGGGGGAGTACTGGTGAGACATGCCTGATTACGTCAGTCACTCCCAGCAACGCCCTTCAAACAAGGAATAGGGTCTCGTCGCTATATGTCGGACCCCCGGAAAGGCTTCCACGGTGCGAAGCACGTATCTACGTCAAGAGCCCAAGTTAACACTTGGGAGTCGCCACTGGGACTACCAAGTCGCCGACTCCAAGGGTGAATCGCCGATTCCGGCCAGGGATCTCGGGTCTGGTAGACCGAGGACTTGGCCTCCAAGGAATCGGCGACTCCCACACCTGAGTCGTCGACTCCCAGCCGTTACGCGGGCGGGCCCACCCCATTATGGCACCCTTCAATAGGGCACCATAATGGGGTGGGCCCCACTCCATTGAATGGAAACGCCTCTCCGCGAGCCCACTGGTAGCAGATTTCGTGCTTCATCAGCAAGCAGGGTTCCATTCGGAAATCGGGCTAGGCAAGTGCAAGGAGTATGCTTCGGCTAGGACAAACCGGACAATAGTTAGCAAAAGCATATGACAATCTCCATGGAAGCATAGGTATAACCTCGCAGGCGCAGAGGGGGGATAACTGGTAAGAGAGGATCTCGCATCCTGGGATATCACCAGAAACCCACACCCCAGCTCGCAAAGAGGGGGGAATATTGATAGTACAAGGTCCAACACACAGACCATAGTACTAAAAGACGTATCCTAAGATATCTAATACGCAGAGGACGGGGGAGTACTGGTGATACGGTATCCCGAACCCAGTCACAACTTACCAGCAACTAGAAGTCCGGATAGCCTAAGATGAGTTGAGGTACCTATTCTAGGGTTGGGGAGGTCTCAAGTCGAATCCTAGGAAGATCGACTTTCCTTAGGATCGACTTACCTGGGATCGACTTCTGAATAAAGTCGATCACCAGGAAAGTCGATCCTCAGAAAGTCGATCTCTGGAAAGTCGACCTTGGGCCTCAATCTGATCAGTTAGGCAGTTAGGCGGTTACTGTCCAAATGACAAGATTACCCCCATAAGAATCCCTATAAATAGGAGGCATCCCCCACTCATTAAAGGCAGGTCATTTGGAGTGGAAGAAGTCCTAGCGAAGCAGAGCTCTGCGCACTTGAGTTCCGGTCCGGTTTCCCGCGGAGTTCCCCGCTTGGCACTTGCTTGCGCATCTTGGAGTACTAGTCGGGTTTCACCCCCATCACCAGGATTTCAAAGAAGAAGACCTCCTTCAAGAGGAGGGAAAAGTTGGCCACCGACTCTGAGGCCTTGAACATCCGCTACGAGTCGGCGACCAAGCCAGTTGAATCGACGACTCCGGTAGATGAGTCGGCGATTCCTATCCAAACAGTAGATAATTCAACTCCAAATACTGAGCCACTGATGGTGAACTCCGACAGTGTCATCGTGTCTGGGATGAACCCTAACAAGCGACCATCTCAGGGCGATGGTTCAAAAAGGAAGAAAAGGTGACGAGGACATGGTAAAGGCAAAATCTATGTGCCTGGCCAGGAGGAGGCCGAGAATCCTCAAAATATAAACTTTGACGAGGAACTCGTCATTGATCGTGGAATTCCCGTCCCAGCTCCAGATGCGGGATGTCGTGAAAGAGAAAGAACTCCTCCATCTCCAGTCGAGATGGATTTAGGTCGAGATCCTGATGCTGATCCCTCAAATTATATTGGGGTCATGAATCCGACCGGATATGTGCATTGCGAAACGTATGTCAATGGCGCGACGCAATTGCTCCCTGTCGACCGCTCGGGCGAGGGTCGATTTGAAGAAGTTATGACTGTGGCGACGCATACGCGTCAATCTGAAGTGCACCCCCCCTCAATCATCAGCGCGAAAGAGGCTCGAAATCTGTTGAGGGTGATGAAGATTTCTTGACATCTCCGCTTCTGGGTGTCTCCATACCAGCCTGCGAACCTTCCACCACCGGGGTTCCAGGCTCTACCCAAGATGTACTTCAAGCATTTCCCTGAGCTGCACATTCCAAAGCTCATGAGTGAATTGCTTCTTGCTTTTGAAGTCTCGCTGTCACAGCTACCAGCGGGATACTTTGTGACGTTGAGAGGGTTCCTCAACGTTTGCTGGAGTTTAGGTATTACCCCCACCCCATACCTCTTCCTCAACTATTACAAGCTGTGTAAGGATGGGAAGGTTGGATCGGGTCGTCTTGGGTTGGCGCGACGAAAACTCGATCGTAACATAGTGGACGATCTTCCCACTAACCATGGAGTGTGAAAGAAAGAATTTATTTTTGTCAATTCTGAGTTTCTTCCCGGGAGTCGGGAAGTTTGGGCTGACCCAATTGCGCGAAGCTGAGCGTGAATCTGGGCTTGATGGCGGATGATGTGATTGCCATCACCAAGATCACACAGGCCCTGAAAGCTTACCACCTGCCCCATGGCGTGCCATTTGTTCTCTGCCAGCGTGAGGACTTCACATTTGAGGATGTTGTGGAGGTTCAGAAACCTCCTACGGATGAAGACATGGCAAGTGCAAAGAGGCGAACGCTTCTATATTTCGATGCTGCCGCTCCGCACATGGCCGAGAGATATCGACGTGCGAAGCTGATTAGACTGGAAAAGAAGGCCAAGGCTCCCAAGGCCCCGAGCACTTTTGAGAGGGGCTCAAGCTCTCAAGCAGCACCTGAGCGGGCTGGTTTCGCACCTTATCCGAGTGGCATGCCCCTTCCTGATTTATGTCTGATCCACAAGTCAGGTCAGATGCCATGTCCATCTTAATGGCGAAATCCGGAAGATGGGTTCGAAGTGAGCTCATGACAGCTCTGAACGCTGTAAGTGCTTCGATTTCCGAAAACATTTTTTACTTATTGTTTATGTTTGTTTGCTAACTTTTTTTTTATGTAGGCTTGCTACATGGCCCATGCTTGTTTTGGCATGGATTCGATAAATGTTGTTCAGAAAATTCAGGATCGATATAATGAGCTGGACGCCAAGTACAAGAATAGCGAGAAGCAGCTGGACAAGCTGACCCATGCCCAAAGAAAATTTGAGAACCTTAGAGACAACGTCATCCCAAAGAAGGAGAAGACGATCGAGTCCCAGAAGAAGGAAATCGACGATTATGTTGCGCAGATTTTGGGACTCCGTAAAGAACAGAAGAGTCCCTCTAAGGAAATACAGAACATGCGGGTTCAGCTAGAAGTTGAGATTGGCAATGTGGTTTCCTCTGATGCCACCAACGCGAACTTGAGGAGCACTAACTCTGAACTGGAGAGAAAGTGTGCTGAGATGAACGACTAACTCCCTCGCTCTAAGGAGGAGTTGGAAAATGCAAAGAAGGAGAACTCCGTGCTGAAGAAGGAGAACTCCGTACTTCTGGATAAGGCTAAGGACTTGGAGTTGGACAAAAAGTATCAATCCGATCAACTCCAAGAATTTAGCTTCTTTGGTACCTCCATGTTCCCATCACTACCCGAAGACTTTATTTCGGATATTATGACGTGGGTAGATGAGCATCCCAAGGAAAAGGAAAAGAACAAGGATGCCCTAGACAAGCTGAAGAACGACGAAGAAGACTAGATTTTTATTTCTTCTTAGCTTGTAACTTATGATATTTTTTATGTTTTTTGTAATCTTTTGGAACTGAATATCAATTATTTTGCTTTCTAAATTAATTGTTTGTTTAATTTATTTTTTGAATTATAACTAAGACCCGAAACTAGATTCACAAGTCGTAATTTAGCCCCTCTGGACGTAAATTAGACTCTGCTAACCCTATCGCAAGCCGCTCTGGGCGTACTCTTGGTCGTACGAATCGTAGCTCAGTCTATGGTAAACTCGTGAAATAAATTAAACTTTACAACTATTCCAGACTCACAAATCTAATTGACGTAATGAGTTGGAGATAAAAAAAACTCTTGGGAATTTTAGCTAAGACTTAGAATTTTCTAGACTAAGTGACGTGAGCACTTTGAACTTCTTTTTTTCGATCCTAAGACTCTAGAATCCTTACTATGTAGTTCAACTCCAGCCGAAGCGACGAAGTAACTTTTTACCCACATCAAGGTCGTAACGACGAGATGGCGTTGAATCGTTAAATCTATAGCGACAAAACGATTACTAATCTATTAAGGCCATAGTGACAAAACGATTACTAATCTATTAAGGCCATAGCGACATAATAGATTCTGTAAGTGTGGTGGGTACTTAGAACCTCTTGTGGTTGGGTTCACTTGTACCTATCAACTACCTAGGACTCTACTTCTAGACCCTAATGCATGGTTGAACTCTGGCCGTAGCGACAGAGTAACTTTTTGGACCCATATCTAGGCTAAAGCGACAAGATTGGATTGAATCGTAATGTGTCAAAACGATTTTAATCTATTAAGGCCATAGCGACAAAATAGATTTATAATGTGGGGTGCTAGTTAGAGTCGTAGGTAGATGATAAATGTAAACTTTATTGAAATTACAAAAGTAAAATCTGTTTATTCTACTTTGCAATTTATACTAACATATATACTAAGAGGCCCTAAGGAATAACGTGTTCAATACTAAGCGCAGTATTGTTGTATGTTGTTCGTGTGCCAGATGCAGGGACCTTTGAGTGACAGCTTATTCCTAGTCCTCTCAGTTTTGCTAGCCTTCCAATGGGTCCACCACCAAATAGCATATTGATGGTTTTCCGTGGGTGGTCCTCGCTATTGTCGCTGTCTGGCGAAGGAGAGCATGGACGCTTCCCCTTCGTGTCAGACTTGCAATCGTCTCGACCTCGGGATCCTCTGACAAAGTTGTGAAGTTCACCGTTCGAGATCAATTGCTCGACATAAAGCGAGAACTCCCTGCAATAGTCCGTCAGATGGCCGTGGTCCTTGTGGAATTACAGAATCTTCCACCTTTTTGACGGCTATCCTTGGTTGCAGGGTCCATAGAGCGAGGAGCGGGTAGATCCGCTCTGTTCTTCAGTTTTTCAAACAGCTCGCCTTTGCTGATTGTTAGCGGGGTCCGATCCTTCCATGGTTGAGGTGGACCCCTTGGCGACTGTTTATGGATGTTTGATACACCTTATTATCGTGTTTGAGCTTCCATTCCTTTTTGAAGGAAGCAGCCGCATTGTCAGTGTATTTGTTCGAGGAGTCATGAAAATTATTCCTTTCATTGTAGCCCTTCTTCTCGAACTTTTGTTTTTTGAAGCTAGTGTTCTCAAGTTCCACTAGCTTATTTTCATTCTGCTCTTCCACCTCAATGAATGATTGAGCTCGTTGGAAGAGGTCTGGTAAGGTCTCCACTTTATGGAGCGTAAGATTCAGAGCCAAAGGGGAGTAGGGTACTGGCCCATTCGTGTACCCCGCTATGGCTAGACTTGGGATTAGGTCGTTCACTTCTGTCATCATCGAAGTGAACTTAATCGTGTAATCCCTCAGAGACAGCTTGTTCTGTCGTAGTGCCAGTAGTGCGTTGGCACTGTATTTTATTCTGATCATCCCCACATGTTGGGCAATGAACTTGGAAGAGAGGTCTGTGAAGCTGGAGACTGAGCCAGCTGGGAGACCGGAAAATCACCGATATGCGTTGCCTTTCAGAGTGCCTGGGAAGGCCCGACACAACAACCCATTATCTGTAGTTTGCGGCTCCAAGATATTCAGGTAAAGGTTAACATAATCCTCAGGATCTGTCGTTCCATCGTACGAGTCTATCTTCGGACACCGCCAAGATTGCGGAAAAGATTTTCTCAGGAGGTCCCTATGAAAGGGTGCCCTTCCTATTCTTAGAAAATCATGTGGGTCCCTTAGATCATACTTGCCTTTATGAAGCACTTCCTTGATTACCCTATTCATGAGTGTGGCATCGTAATCCGCACGAGTCGTGGAACTCGAAGGTACACCCGAGTGATGTACTGCGGACCTGTGGTGAAAATCGAGATGCTTGTGTCTCTTTGTTTCACTGTGGTTGTCTCCCATAGGAGGGTGATGCGAGTTGGATTTGGGTTGCCTTGAGATTGCAGGACTCTTTCCCTTGAGCTCTCGAAGCTCCTTGGATATCCTTGATTCAGACCGATGATGCGTACTTAAGTTTGTCTTCCTCAAATGTGGGTTAGACTTGCTTGTCGTACATCGTATGGTGGTCCGGCTCCTTGAAGCCTCTAGGTTGGTTATCCTTTTGTCCAATTTCAACATGAGAGCATGCATGTGCGCAAGCCTTTCCTGTGTTGTCGGAGTTGGATTGACACCCCCATTTAGTGGGAGTGGTGAGGACACCTCATGTGTAGGTGATGGTGCATTAGAGGTTGGTACACTACGAGGACCAACCCTTCTGCTAGAAGCTCCTACCGTAGTAGCAGTGGCGAGAGATTTCTTCTGACCTTTAGCAACAGGATCCATAAATGGGATGGTTGCTTCTATCGGGTCGAAGCAACAGACTACGAGTGGAAGTTCTTCCGAAGTGTCGGAAGCTATGGGTAGATACCTGCCCCCCCCGGGTGTCACAAAACAAAACAAAATTCGTATAATATTTCTTTGCAGTTTTGTTACCTCCTTGAGCAGTACTACGTACTAGTCTCCAAAGTTTGAAATTAGCAAAAAATATCGATTTTTTTTGCAGTTTTTTGGCAGAAAATTGTGCCGCCGGAGGTGGTTTTTGGGATGCCTCTTTAGACCTATCTCAGAAAAGATTCCTGGCACTCTTTGGAAATTCTTCTCTTTGGTACTCGTAGAGAAAACTTTTTTCACGTGATATGTGGTCTCAGAATCCCAAAATCAGATTTGTGTATTCCGGAGGTGGACCGACGAAATCACTGGAAGTGATAAAAGGCGAAAATTCCTAGCACTTTTTTTTTACCGAAACGATGAGGCGAATCCAACCGTGGCGATGGATTTTCGTTTCGGTAAAAGAGCTGGGCTATGAGTTGTCTTATTCAGCCAAAGCGATGAATGAAGACGATGATCGAATGGACGAGTTTGCCCCTAGACAGGCGAGTTTGCTTGGGAAAAATCCAACCTATGCGAAGGCGTAAGTTCCAAAGCAAAGGATGATTTGACCGAGCTTGTTCAAAAACAATGAAAGAATCAGCGATTTAGGGATCTAAATCGGCGACTTTGACTTTGGGAGTTTTTGAACAGAGTCGTGGAAAGTACTTTTAGCTTAGCAGATGATATTCCGGATCAGGCGATTCTCAAGGCTATGTCGGCGATTTAAGAATAAATCGGACCTGAGCCGTAAGCCGAAAATCGGCTATCGATCTAAATCGGCGACTTAGTTGACAAAGTCGGCGAACTCTCAGGGAGAGCTCGAGCCGGACTTAGCAAAAAATCGCGATTACGACGGGATACCGGTGGTTCGGTAGTCCCACAGACGGTGCTAGATGATGAAGCACTGAATCTGCTACCAGGGCTCGCGGTGGTGCGAGGTGATGCCGGAGGCTCTGGAGTCCACGACGCGCGCTCTACGTCAAATACCTGCAAGGAGAGAATCGGCGATTCTGGTGTGGGAATCGGCGATTCTCATAGTGGAGCTCTGGTGAGAGTGGAACTTGTGTCATGCCTTTGAGTGTCCCCTTGGGACCCTTTTTATAGGATCTCGGAGGGCGCAATCAAAGGTGGAGATCGCGCCTATGGTCATATATGGTAACATTTATGACGTTGGATGTCGCCGAGTAACGGTCGTAAGTCGGTGATTCTGGTATGAAAGTCGCCAATTTAGGGCTAACTCGTCGAGTTTCCAAGGGCAAGATGTGCAGTCTACCATACTGCCGATCTTGGCCCTAACTCGGCGGCTTATCCTTTATGTCGGTGACTTGTTAGTCCAATCGGCGACTTACGGGCTAACTCGGCGATATGGACGATAAACTTGTTCCGCACCGTGGGAGCTCTCCGGGGGTCCGGCCAAAGAGACGGAACCCTAGTCCTTATTGAAAGGCGTTGCTGGGAGTGACTGCCGTAATCAGGCATGTCTCACCAGAAACCATAGCTCGAATGGTAGAGAGGTTAAAAGCAGGCAAAAACACACGCAAAACCCATACCAAAACCCATATTCCGCACAGAGAGGAAACTGGGGATTCAGAAGATGCAACACAAAGGTATCCAGTCTTGTTCGAGGATATGGAGCCTTGAAACAGTTCTCTAATGATAGACTCTACACCAGTAGGGTTCAGACTACCAAAGTTACCAGAGTACAATGGAAAACATGACCCCATAGATCATGTCAACATGTTCGGGGGAGAAATGGAGTGGGTGACAACAAGGGATGGCATACTTTGCAGAGTCTTTCCAGGAACCTTAAGGGGTACCACATACAGATGGTTCGCAGAACTACCAGCCAAAAACATTAAAAGCTTCTCAGACCTAAGAGAGAAATTTCTAGCTCAACACTGTGGTAATGTAAGGATGAAAAAGGGAACAGATTCTTTGTTTTTAATAAAGCAAAACAGTGACACCCTCAGAAATTACACATATAAATCACTGAGACTATGCAAAAGGTTTCCAACCTCAATACAACCATCGCAATCTATGCATACTCAAACGGGTTAGACATGAACAACCCACTAGCAATCAAGCTAAATATAAAATCCGTAACTAGCATAGAAAAAATGATGGCTGAGGCACAGAAGTACATAAACTCTGAAGTAAAAGAAAAACAAAAAGTGGCCGCAGCAAGGGCATTCAGGCCACAGAAAGAAAAATTTGAAAAAGGGGAGTCATCATGGAAACCCAGACACGATAGCAGAGTCTATCAAACATTAGAGGAACCCAGGAGATCCAAGATCCATAACTCCAACAATCCTTTCAATACGTCACATCAAGAAATATATAGCAGGGAGAAAGGAAAAATGAAATTTCCAGAGCCCATTCCTTTAGATCCCATCACCAAAGAGGTTCGGGAAAAGGGCAGAAGGTACTGTGAGTTCCACTGGGATTACGGGCACAGAACCAATACTTGTAGGGAACTAGGAACCTTCTTAAAAACCCAAGCAAAGGCAGGGAAACTAAAAGGATATATGGCTTATCAAACATTCAGGAAAAAACAAGTTACAAACCCCCAAGAAGCAGAGGAAAGCGATAGCACTCACGAAGTCCAGACAACAAACCCGATGACCAAAAAAGAGAGGTTATCAATATCATCTTCGAAGGGGGATCAGTAAAAGAAGAAGCTATACAAAAAAGTCCTACACACTACTACGCAACCAGTAAGGAATCCAAAGAAAAGAGCATACCCACAGGAGGATTTTAGCTTTTCATAAGAGGATTTAGATAATATAGCAAACCCGCACAAAGACCCAAAGAGTATTTTGATGTGTTAATGTTTTGGTCTCATCGCGTATTTTGATGTTTTGTTGTTTCTATTGTGTTTTGAAGATCCACTAGTGGATCTTAATCTCAATGTATATGAGATTAGTCATGTGTACTTCCCGCTTCAATGAAATGAAGATCAGTTTATGATTTAAAATCGTTTATCTTCATATAAGAGTATGCATGAAAATAGATCAAGTTAACAGAAAAATAAAATAAGTTAAGGGCTGCATGGTTAAGTATTAAAACTTCAAGGATAAAATGAAAATTTTTATGAAGTAAATAATACACGAAAAATTCACTGAACTTGAGGAGTCAAGTGATATTTTTCTAGTAAATTGGTATTTAAAATTTCAAGGACTTAGAATAAATATTTACATGAAATTTTTAATCGAAAAATGCTTAGAAATATTTAATATTTCCAAGGTTTAAAATGAATTACTTTAAGTATTTATCAAAACTTCAAAGGGCTTAAATGAAAATTTTTAAGTGAAGTTTTATTGCCACGATTTTAAGGACTGTAATTAAAATTTTAAAAATCTTTTAAATATTAGTGAATAATTACATGGTTATATATGAGTCACTAAGACATGGATTTTAAAAACTTCAAGATATTTTTATGAAGTTTTTGAAAAAATAGTCGATATAGTTTTATGCATACATATCATTAGCTAATATATCTTATGGATTATAACATCATAATATCTTTAATCCATGTTACATACATGTTAAGATCAATTCATCTATAACACACATGGATTATTATTCATTTGCATGATCTTAACACAAGGCAATTAAAATTATCATATCATACATGCCTTAAAATGTATATCAAAATTAGCATTCATATTATATTTTCTCAAATAAGCAAAATTATATTTCTCCTATAATAATAAATAATTAGATATAAATATATATCCAAAAAAAGAAAGAATAAATCATTACTATATATGAAAAAAATGAGTGAGAATCTACTATCAATGGACTATGTTGAAAATTATTACAACCTGGTCGCCTCTAATTAAAAACGGAATAGATCTGGTGGGTCGATATAAAACCCAGGCGAATCGTTCTTCTATTTTAAAACATATATAATATATATATTTAATAAAAAAAATATCAAATGAGGTTGACCCTTTATGATGTTATATTCAACCATGACCACCTGATATGATGAGTCACCACTGAAGATATTTTGACATTTAGAAGAAGTAATATCATGACGAAAGCTCTCGATGTTGTCTATACGGATATATAATTTTTTGATTAGTGAATCAAGCCAGGGGTTCAATGAGCCTGACCCACCCTGTTCCGCGTCACGGGCAGGATCGCCTCCCATTCTCATCCTACTGAGGTGTAGAAAATGACATGGTGGAGAGAAAAAATAATTTAAATTTAAATGTCCAATATTGAGAAATACCAAATGTTCTAAAAATCGACGGTGAACCAAAATTCTTAAAATGAATAAACCCTATTTAAGGCATCCACCCTTTTATTCTTATTCGGGTTATGTTCCCCCATCCCAGTGATTACACAATTCGTTTACAAAGCTAACTCGATTAGTTGATTGTTAAGTTTGCGATGGTTACGTTATTAACTTAAAATTAAGGAAATTAAGAAACAAGCAAATGCTTTTATGGGACGAATCGGTAAATTAAAGCGACACATAGATTCAAAGGTAAATTGATGCACCAAATAGGTTCTGAGAACTAATCAAGGAGAGGAAGAAGATTGATGATCGGAGATGCAGATCTTGGAATCTACAAAGATAGAGTGTAGAATAGAAAAGAAAATCAAGAATAGTAGACAACTGAAGAGGAAAGGAGGAGGATAGTAATACCTTAAGTTGCACAGTAAACCGGTGATTGCTCCGTGAATCATGCTCTAGAATCAATGGAACTAATGCCTTTGAATGGAGTTCGGGGTCCCCTTTTATAGGACCTCTAGGGGCATAATCCATGGAGGAGATTGCACCCGTCCATAATGGCTCGAGTTGGACACGAATAATAACCCAAATTGGAGACGCCATTTAAACACTACCAGCGGAAATTAATTAAATCCGCAATCCAGCTCAAGTTTTTCCTTGACGGACTGAAACAATTGATGGAAGATTTCCGTCAACAATAGAACTGAATTTTTGTTTCCGCCATCAAAAGTCTGCCATCTTATGTCCTTTATAGTGAATGTTAACAATAAATAAAAGAGTTTAGATAGAACTATGACGATGCATGAAAGGCATCGTAAATAAAAGAAGTTATAGTTGAGTTGTATGAAAATGGTGTATATTAAGTATTTGTAAGTTGGTGTTTGAGGTAACAGATGTGTATGAAAATGATGTGTAGAAGTTTTTGTATGTTGTTCTATCTTTGTGCGTGGATGATTAAGTTAATGATTGTTAATTTTGTCTCCCAAATCGTTAATTCCAATCTTTTAAAAAAGTTAAGATTTTCTATAAAAAAAGGTTGAAGAATAAAAATATACAAAAAAATATGATTTGGTTCATTTACTCCATTCAAACAATAACACTCATTGATTCAAAGCAAATATATGAACACATAAATTGAAAATTGAAAAAAATGCAATGTATTTTTTGGGAAATAATATATCATATATCCTATTTTTTCAATGAATAAAATGATATATCCTCTTGCAATGGAAAGAAAATGATATATTTAATATAGTTAGGTTTTAGAGGAAGTTAGTATAATTAATACTAAATTAGTTAGTCATGCATGCCTCTTATTCCGATATAAATAAACTGCTCCGTCAATAAAAGATATCAATTAGTAATAATAATTTTCATCCCGATATTCATTCTCTACCTCGTTTGTATAACCATCCCCAATTCAAATGTTGTGGCGCTCGATACGATTTTGATGAACCAACAAAAATCGGGAATAGCCCCGAGACGCAGCAGGAGTTTTTGAAAATATCTCGTGGGCCATTGCTACCGAATCAAAATGTAAAGAGTCCAAATCACACTGATTTGTGTTATTGGGGTGACATAAATTTCTTTCCCTCACCATGAATTCCGATCATTAGGCTGATGCAAACTTGTTTCCCTTGTCATGTCAAAGGAAGGACGGTCGAATTGATTCCGATCAATAGGCTGATGCAAACTTGTTTCCAGTGTCATGTCAAAGGAAGGATGGCCAAATTGATTCTGATTATTAGACTGATACAAACTTCTTTCCCTTGGCATGTCAAAGGTAGAATGCTGAAATTGATTTTGATTATTGGACAAATATTTCAACCAGTTTTCCCTCACCGTGTCAAAGAAAGAAGGCTTGAATGGATTCCATTCTCCATTTATTGGAGATAACTCATTAACAAGATTTGTTGAATTTTGTTGATTGGACAAATATTTTAACCAATTTTCTCTCACCGTGTCAAAGAAAGAAGGCTTGAATGGATTCCATTCTCCATCTGTTGGAGATAACTCATTAACAAGATTTGTTGTAGATTTTGGGTGTTGAATCGTGCATTTTGCATTTCTTGATGCTTCTTCTTGAATTTGAATGTTGATGTCTGTGGAAGGACGGTCGAATTGATTCTGATTATTAGACTGATACAAACTTCTTTCCCTTGGCATGTCAAAGGTAGAATGCTGAAATTGATTTTGATTATTGGATAAATATTTCAACCAGTTTTCCCTCACTGTGTCAAAGAAAGAAGGCTTAAATGGATTCCATTCTCCATTTGTTGGAGATAACTCATTAACAAGATTTGTCGGATTTTGATGATTGGACAAATATTTCAACCAGTTTTCTCTCACCGTGTCAAAGAAAGAAGGCTTGAATGGATTCCATTCTCCATCTGTTGGAGATAACTCATTAACAAGATTTGTTGTAGATTTTGGGTGTTGCATCGTGTATCTTGCATTTCTTGATGCTTCTTCTTGAATTTGAATGTTGATGTTTGTGGAAGGACGCTCGAATTGATTCCGATCATTAGGCTGATGCAAACTTGTTTCCCGTGTTATGTCAAAGGAAGGACGGTCGAATTGATTCTGATCATTAGACTGATATAAACTTCTTTCCCTTGCCATATCAAAGGTAAAATGCTGAAATTGATTTTGATTATTGGACAAATATTTCAACCAGTTTTCCCTTACCGTGTCAAAGAAAGAAGGCTTGAATGGATCCCATTCTCCATCTGTTGGAGATAACTCATTAACAAGATTTGATGTAGATTTTGGGTGTTGCATCGTGTATCTTGCATTTCTTGATGCTTCTTCTTGAATTTGAATGTTGATGTCTGTGGAGGGATGCTCGAATGGATTTCGATCATCAGGTTGATGCAAACTTGTTTCCCGTATCATGTCAAAGGAAGGATGGTCGAATTGACTCCGATCATTAGACTGATACAAACATCTTTCCCTTGGCATGTCAAAGGTAGAACGTTGAAATGGATTTTGATCATTGGACAAATCTCTAGTCCTAAATTGATGTAAACATTCGGTAGGTGACAAAATTTCATATCTGGACAAGAAAAAAATTTGAATTCTAAATATCACATCGAATGTTGGATGTTAAATGGGTAAGCAGATTTTTACCTCATATGTTGTTGCTGATTTAACATCAAAAAATTTGCAGTTTTTTCAAGATCGCCGTCATATGAAATCACGATTCTTTCAACATCTCGCATAGTACAATTAAATCTTCTTGACAGCTCTTTAATCGCCTTCGAGTCATTTGAAATATCAATGTTCGAACTATGTGTGAGGTCTCGACGTGTAATCTTCATCGTCCTACGTCTATGAAGTAGCCAATGTATCGAGTTATCAAGTCTCCAGTTATTTTCAAAAAGTGCCATTAATTCTTCAGCAGAAAAGCCCATTGCAATGAGCTTCTGAGAGACAAGTGTAAACTTCTCGGTCAGTACACGAGAAATATGATCGTTTCGTTCCGAGTACCTTGTTCTTGGTGGTGTAATTGGAGACATTTTATCGAATTGAAAATAATATTTTCTGCATAAATAGATGCATAATTGTTAACGGAAAATCAAAATAAAAAAATAAAAATATAGAACTAAACAACCGAGAGAAGAAGATCAATAAACGAAAAACGAAAACAGACTTACCTTATGAAAAAGGTGTACAAACAATCGCCGGTAGAAACTTTTTCCTTTTAATATAAGTAAATATTCGGTGGATGGTCGTTAATCCTTCTTCTGGGTATGTTTTTTCTTTTGTCGATTCCATTTGTAAAACATATTTTTCCTTCTTAAATAAGATCTTGCATTCATTTAAACCATCCATATACAAAACTAACAAAAATAATAAAAAAATAGCATCAAACCATTATTGGATGTTTCAGTTAGATTAACCAAAATGTCTCGAGTCGGGTATTGGGTAAATTATAAACTTATAAAAATATGAAAAAAAACGTAAACTTACATTTACCTTTCCCGATTTGGTCGGGTAAAATAGGATTCGGGTCGGGTAGGAACATATCCTACCTAATATTATCGGGTATTTATTTACTCACTATTAATTATCTATTTACTCACTTTTATTTATCTTAAACATTCCACATATTTATTTATCTATCTACTCACTGTTAATTTAGTTAATCAAGGTTGTAATATCTTTACTTCATTAAGTAATATAAACATTCCTTAATTTTAAGTTAATAACGTAGCAATCACAAACTTAGCAATCAACTAATCAAGTTAATTTTGAAATCAAATTGGGTAATATATAACTGGCATGGATTAATGGGGCTAGGGGAACATAACCTGAATAAGGATAAACGGGAGCAGCGGCGAATCCAGGAATTTTTTCTTCGAGGGGTTAATTTTAAATCATTTGACCAAATTTAATTTTTTTTAATCCAATGGTTCTGGTCGATGTGTCATATTTTGGTACCAATAAATAATATCATCATTACTAACATTAGAAAATAAATCTATTTTAACATATGTTACTAAAATATCATTTGCTGATACAGTATCCCGAACACGGTCACAACCTACCAGCAACTAGAAGTCCGGATAGCCTAAGATGAGTTAAGGTATCTATTCTAGGGTTGGGGAGGTCCCAAGTCGAATCCTAGGAAGATCGACTTTCCTGAGGATCGACTTCCCTGGGATCGACTTCTGAATAAAGTCGATCACCAGGAGAGTCGACCCCCAGAAAGTCGATCTCTGGAAAGTCGATCTCGGGCCTCAATCTGATCAGTTAGGCAGTTAGGCGGTTACTGCCCAAATGACCAGATTACCCCCATAAGAACCCCTATAAATAGAGGGCACCCCCCACTCATTGAAGGCAAGTCATTTGGAGTAGAAAAATTCCTAGCGAAGCAGAGCTCTGCGCACTTGAGTTCCGGTACGGTTTCCCGCGGAGTTCCCTGCTTGGCGCTTGCTTGCGCGTCTTGGAGTATTGGTCGGGTTTACCCCCATCAGTTGGCGCTGTCTGTGATTCAAAGATACTCACGACAAAAGCTCCTCGACTTTTTCGAAAAAAGTGATCGACTTTTTTCCAAGTCGCCAGCTAGGGAGTCTTGCGAGGAAATCAGCCAGCAAGGGATCAACTTTTCAGAAGATCGACTTTTTCTTCCAAGGAAAAAAGTCGATTCCTCAAGGAGCCACGCTTTCAGGCTACGACTTCCAAGGAATCCTCCAAGTGCACTAGGGATCGACTTTTGCTTGTAGAAAAGTCGAACACTCTTTCCAAGAAAAGTCGAACACTCCAGGATGGTGGTAACTCGAAGCACTTCCCAAGGAGGAGGAGCAAATTTTCAGGAGACGCCAGAGCAACAGCCTAGCAACTCAAAAACTAAAAGGCCAGTGGGTCGACCACCCAAGGGCAATAAAAACAAAAGGACTCCCACGGGACCTGAGGCTGAACCCGAAGGTGAACCCGAGCAAACTCCCCAAGCTTCAGCAGGAGGGGAAAATCTGAACATCACGGTTCAGGCAATAGCTGAGGCCATCCGACTCCTTGTTGAGAAGGAGAAACCTTCGGAAGAACAACCTCAAAAGGGGAAACCCACGAGCAGCAAGGAACCAAGGGCTGCAGCATCAGAAACCACTCACGGGTTTATAAAGATGCCTATAGAGGAGCTGGAAAAGATGAAGGAAACCATAGCAAAAATGAGCGAGAAAATAAAGGATATTGAAAAATCCAAAGCGTCAATATACCATTCAAAAGCTCAAATATCAAAGCAGGCCAAGGCACAACAGGAAGTGTCAAGTCATAGAGCAGCACACTCCAGCGCACCATTACCTCGCAAGCCAGAGGAGAAACCTAAACCTCTTCCTAAAAAACCCGTGTATGAAGAAAGCACGGGAGACACAGAAGGAGGAGGCGAGGTCCCAAACTGGCTAGTAGGCATGGATGCCCTGCACAAATCACTAATGGTAAAACCAGCACCTCTGAAATTCAGGCTACCCAGGCTACATATCTATGATGGGAAGATGGACCCAGTGGACCATATAAATATGTTCGTGGGGGCAATGCAGTGGGCCACATCAAGGGATGACATCCTATGTAGAGCATTCCCAGGAACATTGAATGGACCTACATACAGATGGTTCGTCGAACTGCAGCCAGGGAGCATAACAAGTTTCGAGGACTTGAAAAAGAAATTCGTTGCCCAACATTGTGGAAACACAAGGGTCAGAAAGGGCACGGAATCACTGTTCGCAATCAAACAGAATGGAGATACACTCCGGAATTATACAACTAAATTCACGGAAGCCATGCAAAAGATCTTCGATCTAAACACAACAATCGCAATATGCGCATACTCAAAAGGGCTAGACATGAACACACCATTAGCAATAAAGCTAAACGTTAGTAATGTAAAATGCATGGAAGATCTGCTAACAAAAGCCCAGAAATATATAAATTCTGAAGAGTATGAGAAAGAAAAAGAAAAAGAGAGAGGTGTCATAAGCAATAAAAAAGCATATGAAGCACCAAAAAAGAAGTTTCAGAAATTTGAGAAAGGAGAATCAGCAGCTGAAAGAAAGGAAGCAGCACAGGCTGAAATTTAAAAATTAATCAAAGCTGGGCACATCCGGGAAGTTAAATATCCAAAGTGGTTGGCAAACCCAGTCATGGTTAAAAAATCTAATGGGAAGTGGAGGATGTGTGTAGACTTCACAGATCTCAACAAAGCGTGTCCAAAAGACAGCTACCCACTCCCATCCATCGATAGATTAGTAGATGCAGCATCAGGAAATGAGTTGCTCTCTATGATGGATGCACATTCAGGGTACAACCAGATCCTAATGAAAGAAGATGATGAAGAGGCCACATCATTCATCACAGAATGGGGGACATATTGCTACAAAGTCATGCCTTTCGGCCTACGAAATGCAGGAGCAACCTTCCAAAGGCTGATGGACAAGGTTTTCAAAAAGCAGGAAGGAAGAAATGTCCTGGCATATGTAGATAACATTCTGGTGAAATCCAAGAAAGCATATGAACACCCAAATGATCTGAAAGAGACCCTGGAAACTCTGCAGAATTACGGGATGAGGTCAAACCCTGCCAAATGCAGTTTCGGAGTACAAGAAGGAAAATTTCTTGGATTCTATGTAGGGAAGAAAGGGATAAAACCAAATCCAGATAAAATAGCAGCAATACTAGAAACAGCACCACCTCGAACAATAAAGGAGGTACAAAAGCTGAATGGAAAAATCAATGCCTTAAGTCGGTTCATTTCCAAAACAGCAGACAAGTGCAAATCCTTTTTCCAGCTATTAAAAACTAGTCAAAAAGGGGCAATAACATGGACCTCAGAGTGTGATGAGGCATTTCAACAACTCAAAACACATCTGGCTTCTCTACCACACCTAACTTCACCAAAGGTAGGGGAGGAATTGTACGTTTATGTAGCAGCTTCAGAAGAGGCTATCAGTGCAGTTCTAATATGTCAAAGGGACAGTGAACAGATCCCGATATATTATCACTCAAAAAGGCTACAGGGGGCAGAAACAAGATATCCTCCAGTGGAAAAAATAGTCTTAGCAGTAGTACATGCAGCACGCAGATTCAGAGCATACTTTCTGGCTCATACAATTAAAGTCTTAACAGAGCATCCACTCCGCAGAATCCTCCACAGGCCAGATACTTCCGGAAGATTGACGAAGTGGGCACTGGAGTTAAGTGAGTTCGATGTAGATTTTATTCCTGCCACAACCATCAAGGGGCAAGCAGTAGCAGACTTTATTGTAGACATGACCCAAGAAAGCAAAGAAAAACCTTGGATAGTAGAGGTTGATGGCTCAAGCTGCAGTATAGGTGCAGGAGTGGGAATAAAGATAATCACTCCAGACCAAAGAATATATGAACATTCTATCAGATTACAGTTCTCAGCTACAAATAATATAGCAGAATACGAAGCTGTAATCCAAGGCATGAGAATCCTCAGAAGGTTGGGAGCCTGTTCAATAATCATTAGAACAGATTCTCAACTAGTGGCTCGGCAATTCACAGGAGAGTTCACAGTTAAAGAACCCCTGATCGTACAGTACGCAGCCACACTAGAAAAAGTCAATAAACAATTCAACAAGGTTGAGGTAGAGCAGATTCCAAGCAGTCAAAATAACTCAGCTGATGCCCTGGCAAAGTTAGCATCTGCTTTTGAGGGGGGGCAGAGAGAGATACTAGTTGACTCAGCATCTACACCTTCATGTAACTTGGTCACAATCCAGGCAGAAGACTGGAGGAAACCCTTGATAGAATACTTCGAGGGACAGAAACTTCCTGAAAATAAGAATGAAAGGCGTAAGTTACAAACACGCATTTCAAGATTCTGCCAGATCGGTGACATTCTGTATAAGAAATCCTACGATGGACCTCTAATGAAATGTGTCTCAACAGAAGAAGGACAATTCATTGTAGAGGAGATTCACCAAGGGGTATGCGGAATACACCAGGGGGAAGATATCTAGCCCAAAGAATAATAAGGCAGGGATACTTCTGCCCCACACTGAAAAAAGATGCAGTCCTATTCGCAAAAAAATGCAAGGCCTGCCAAATACACAAAAACATACAGAGAAATCCCGCAACTCAGCTAACAGGGGTAGAAAGCCCCATCCCCTTTGCAATGTGGGGGTTAGACATTGTGGGACCATTTCCAGTATCGACAGGTCAGGCTAAATTCATATTTGTAGCTGTCGATTACTTCACCAAATGGGTCGAGGCACTAGCTGTACCCAAGATAACTCAAGGAGCAGCAACAAAGTTTGTCTTCAAGTGCATAATGTACAGATTTGGTGTTCCAATGCATATAGTGACAGATAATGGGACACAGTTTACCGGTGGGGAGTTTACGAGATTGTGGGAGAACATGGGCACTAGAATCCATTTTTCATCGGTCTACAGACCACAGGGTAATGGGAAAGTAAAAGTCACAAACAGAGCCATCATTCAGGGACTGAAGAAAAAAGTCGAAAAGGCCAAAGGTTCGTGGGCAGATCTGCTACCAGAGATCCTGTGGGCGTATAGAACCACTGAAAAGACACCCACCGGAGAAACCCCGTTCTCACTAGCATATGGAATGGAAGCACTAATCCCAACAGAGCTAAGCATTCCAACAGTCAGAGTGTTATCCTATGACACGGAAGAAAACATGAGATCATGTGCGACAACTCTAGACTTGGTGGATGAGCTTAGGGATAATGCACAGGCAAAGAATGCAGCTTACAAACAAAGTATCGCTAGATATCACGAC
>LFYR01000733.1:0-17604 GCA_001185155.1 Zostera marina | reverse complement strand
CCCACGGCAAGGTCAGTAAGTCAATAGTAAATATATCCTTTAGGCTGATACAGTTGTTTTGCAGGTTATTTTTGTTTTGCAGGAACGATCCTGTCGCTTTGGCCAGGATCCACGCATTCTGTCGCTTCGGCCAGAATCAGACTCTAAACGAGTCGGTCCATTTTGTCGCTATGGCCTCAATGGACCAAAGAATTATTTTGTCGCTTTGACCTCAATAATTCTTCTATCTTGTCGCTTTGGCCTTGATAGACTTGGAGATCATTTTGTCGCTTTGGCCTTAATGATCTCGACCCACTTTGTCGCTTTGGCCTTAGTGGGGTAACCGTCGTTGCGGACATAAAGTCGCTCTTGATCAGGGTGGACTATAAACATGGGTTCTGATAGTGAACCAGATCCTGTCGCTTTGGCCAGGATCCACGCATTCTGTCGCTTGGGCCAGAATCAGACTTTGATAGTGAGTCACTCCATTTTGTCGCTTTGGCCTTAATGGATGGGAGTTATTTTGTCGCTTTGGCCTTAATAATCTCCCTTTATCTTGTCGCTTTGGCCTTGATGATAACACAGAAAGAGTCGCTCCTGATTAGAGTCGGACTATAAACACGTAGTTCTATTGGCCTAGAACTAGATTCTAATAGTGAATCAACCCATCTGATAGTGCATGGGTAACGGAGTCGTTGTGTCGCTGTGGCCACATTGACTCGATCCCATCTTGTCGCTTTGGCCTTGATGCGGATCACCTTGCTCGGGGGGGGGGAGACTGAGGCTACACGGGTGTTTTGCCATGCTCTCTTCAGGGGGGAGTACTGGTGAGACATGCCTGAACACGTCAGTCACTCCCAGCAACGCCCTTCGACAAGGAATAGGGTTCCGTCGCTATATGCCGGACCCCCGGAAAGGCTTCCACGGTGCGGAGCACGTGTCTACGTCAAGAGCTCAAGCTAACACTTGGGAGTCGCCGATTGGGACTACCAAGTCGCCGACTCCAGGGGGAATCGCGAACTCTAGGCCTCGTGGACAGCTCTGGTAGGCTGCCACTAGGCTCATGGGGAGTCGGCGATTGAACCTCTGGATCGGCGATTCCCATACCTGAATCGCCGACTCCCAGCCGTTACTTGAGCGGACTCTCGCCATTAAGGCATTCCTTATTGGGGTACCTTAATGGCGTGGGCCCCACTCGAATGAATGAGGAAACGTCCCCCAAGACCCTATAAAAGGGGTCCTTGAGGGACCTCTACCCTCAACTCATCTTGACAACACACACTCCAACCAGAGCAAACTAAGGAGCCCGAATCGCCTACTCCCACGTGAGTCGCCGATTCCCCTCCTCTTCTGCAGGTACATTGACGTAGAGCGCGCGTCGTGGACTCCAAAGCCTCCGGCACTCCTCGCAACCCCGCGAGCCTACTGGTAGCAGATTCCGTGCTTCATCACTCATCTACGGATGAACGTAGGTAGACGAGGAATCACACTCAGCCTCAGTCGCAGAAAGACGAGCAAAAGGAGGGGGCAAGTATTCAAATAATAATCCTCACCTACGGACGAACGTAAGTAGACGAGGAATCACACTCAGCCTCAGTCGCAGAAAGGCGAGCAAAAGAAGGGGGCAAGTATTCAAGTAATAATCCTCACCTACAGATGAACGTAGGTAGACGAGGAACCACGCTCAACCTCTATCGCAAAAAGGCGAGCAAAAAGAGGGGGCAAGTATTCAAAAAAAATAACCCTCACCTACGGATGAACGTGGGTAGACAAGGGATCACACTCAACCCCTTCGCAGAAAGGCGAGCGAAAGGAGGGGGTCAGGTACTCTCAAAACCCGCCACAGGGAAGGGAACCCGAACAGTGCTCAAAGATAGCTCAGGCAAGGCGTCAAGGTGGGCAAACAGGGTCCCGCGGGAAAATCAGGCCAGGCAGGTGCGCAAGGAGTATGCTTCGGCTAGGACGAACCGGACAATAGTTGGCAAAAGCGCATGACAACCTCCGTGGAAGCATAGATACAACCTCGCAGGCGTCGAGAGGGGGGAATACTGGTGAGAGAGGATCTCGCATCCTGGGACATCACCAAAAACCCACATCCCTGCACGCAAAGAGGGGGAATACTGATAGTACAAGGTCCAACACACAGACCATAGTACTAAAAGACGTATCCCAAAGTATCTAATACGCAGAGGAGGGGGGAGTACTGGTGATACAGTATCCCGAACATGGTCACAACCTACCAGCAACTAGAAGTCCGGATAGCCTAAGATATCTATTCTAGGGTTGGGGAGGTTCCAAGTCGAATCCTAGGAAGATCGACTTTCCTGAGGATCGATTTCCCTGGGATCGACTTCTGAATAAAGTCGATCACCAGGAAAGTCGACCTCCAGAAAGTCGATCTCTGGAAAGTCGATCTCGGGCCCCAATCTGATCAGTTAGGCAGTTACTGCCCAAATGACCAGATTACCCCCATAAGAACCCCTATAAATAGAGGGCACCCCCCACTCATTGAAGGAAAGTCATTTGGAGTAGAAGAATTCCTAGCGAAGCAGAGCTCTGCGCACTTGAGTTCCGGTCCGGTTTCCCGCGGAGTTCCCTGCTTGGCGCTTGCTTGCGCGTCTTGGAGTACTAGTCGGGTTTCACCCCCATCATCATTCAACCAAACATCATTTATATGATGGAAATTCATGTTTGCGTGGTCGGCAAGGTTTCTGGTGAGACTAATCTTAGTACGTCAGTCACTCCCAGCAACGTCCTTCAATAAGGACTAGGGTTCCGTCGCTTTATGCCGGACCCCGTAGAGGGCTCCACGGTTGTGGAATAAAGGTCGTCGTCAAATCCTCTAGTTAACCGCATGAATCGCCGATTGGGCTACAAAGTCACCGATTCCAGTGGTGAATCGCCGAGTTCAGGCCGAGATAATCAGCATTGGCAGGCTGCAGATCTCGTCCCCTAGGACTCGCTGACTTCACCCCTGGATCGCCAACTCCATACCTGAATCGCCGATTCGCGAGCGTTACTTGTTGCCCGCCCGTGCCATTAATGCATCATTAACGGACGCCATTATGGTCGGGCGCGATGCCTGCCGCAGATTATACCAACGAGAACCCTATAAAAGGGGTCTAAAGCAGTCAGTCCATGGCAGATTATAAGTTCCACCTAACCAGAGCACATTGGGAGAGGAATCGCCGATCTCACACCTTAATCGCCTATTCCCCTCCTATAGAATTTGACGTAAAGTGCGCGTCACGGACCCCAAAGCCTCCGGCATCACCTCACACCACTGTGAGCCCCTAATAGTGATTCCGTACTTCATCAACTGACGCCGTCTGTGGGACTATCGAACTACCGATATCCCGTCATAATCGCGAAATTTTCTTTGCAAAGTCCAGCTTGATTTCTCCTAGACGGATCACTAAGTTTGTCGACAGGAATCACCGATTCATATCAAGAATCTCCTATTCTCATCTAAAGCATTCGTTGGATTTCTACAATAGAAATCACCGACTTCACAGTGAATCTGGTCATTAGGGCTCTAACCACCTAACTGCATAGATCTGGCCCTGGTCGACTCAGAGCCGACTTCTAGCCCTCGACTTCCACGAAGTCGACTAGGCACAAGTCGTCCTGCAAGGGTCGACTTCCTCATAAAGTTGGTTGGGGCCTCCCATTACCTATACAGGTACTTACCACTCATTTCGGGTTATCTCAATATAGTTTTATGATCAATTCTCGGGTACTGTATCTCCAGTACTCCCCCCTTCGATACGTACTAGGTTTCCTGGGACTGTTTCCTGGTTTCGTTGATGTGATCTGAGTGTCAGATCTTGCATCACCAGTACTTCTGGTGAAATCTGGTGAGACATGCCTGATTACGTCAGTTACTCCTAACAACGCCCTTCAACAAGGACTAGGGTTTTGTCTCTTTACGCCGGACCCTGGAAGGCTCCCACGGTGTGGAACAGGCTCATCATTAAATCACCGAGTTAATCCGTAAATCGCAATTGGACTACCAAATCGTTGACTTTAGGGGTAAATTGCCGAGTTAGGATCCAAATCTGTAGTATGGTAGACTGCACATCTCGTCCCTCGAAACTCGGCGAGTTGGCCATTAAATAGGCGATTCTATACCTGAATCGCCGATTTACAACCGTTACTCGCTGCCTCCTGCGCCATAACGGGCCATAAATACGCCCTATTATGTCAACAGGCACGATGTCCGTCGCTGAGTGCGCCCTCCGAGACCCTATAAAAAGGGACCCAAGGGGACACTCAAAGGCAGAACACAAGTTCCACCTCTACCAGAGCAATACTAAGAGAATCGTCGATTCCCACACCAGAATCGTTTATTCTATTTTTACAGGATTTGACGTAGAGCGTGTGTCGTGGACTCTAGAGCGTCCGGCCTTCCTCGCACCACCGCGAGCCCCTAATAGAAGATTTCGTGCTTCGGTAGCTGGCGCCGTATGTGGGACTATCGAATCCCCAATATCCCGTCGTAATCGCCGATTTTATTTGCATAGTCTAGTTTGAACCCCCTTGAGGGATCGTTAACTCTGTCAATTGTTAAATCGCCGATTTACATAGGAGATTCCCGATTCGCACTGAGAATCGGAGATTTCAAATATCGTCTACTAAGCTAAGAGTGTTGTCCACGACTATGTTCAAAAAAGATTTAGACCCCTAAATCGCCGATTTTCTTTGTGTTTATTGAGCAAGCTCGGTCAAGTCGCCCCCTCACTTTGGAACTACCCTGCTTTTGTTGCAATGGCTATCGAAAAGCAAAAGCACAATTAAAATGCCAGAAACACCTGTGATGGAACAGGGTGAGCCTTTCGGCCAAAGAGGCCCAACGAAGCACAACCTGACCAAACACATTCAGTTCCTCCACATATTAAGGAACATATAGTACAAAAAGACCCTCCCACTTTGGAAGAGAGGTTGTTCAAATTCATGGACAACATGGAAAGGAGAATGAGAAACCTTGAGCAAGCAAGGATTCAAAAGACCACCATCCGCGAAAGAGTGGATGAATTTATTGGGTCTATTTATTCTCCATCTACGGAGTAAACCAAACAAGGTTCCCATCTTAAGACAAAGACGGGACCAGTAAGAGTCGCTCCGAAAGGACTCTTACCACTCGGTTCGTGGAAGATCTTCGTCGGAAACTGGCCGACGACCCAATTGTCGGCAGTCCGAACGAGCTTTTAAGGATCAAAAGTGCTCCTTTTCACGAGGACCTTTTAAAAGGGTCATTTCCACCGACCTAGCGGGTACCCAGGGTTGAAGCGTATGACGGTTCGATTGATCCAAAAAATCACATCAACCTCTACCTTAATATCTTGGAACCGCAGACCACCGATTATGGGTTGTTGTGTCGGGCATTCCCCGACACTCTCAAAAGCAGCGCTTATCAGTCGTTTTCTAGTCTGCCAGCTGGCTCAGTTACCAGCTTTGCGGACCTCTCTTCGAAGTTCATCGCCCAACATGTGGGGATGATCAGGATTAAACACAGTGCCAACGCGCTACTGGCACTACGACAGGACAAGTTGTCTCTTCGGGATTACACGATTAAGTTCACTTCGATGATGACAGAAGTAAACGATTTAATCCCAAGTCTGGCCATAGTAGGATACACCAGAGGGTTGATACCTTTCTTCCCATTGGCCCAGAATCTGAAGCTTCATAAAGTGGAGACCTTACCAGGCCTCTTCCATAGAGCTTAATTGTACATTGAGGTGAAAGAGGAGGATGAGAATAAGCTAGCGAAACTTGAGACCCCTAGCTTTAAAAAACCTAAATTCGAGAGGAAAGGGTACAATGGAAAGAACAATTTTCATGGCACCTCTAATAGGTACACCGACAATAAGGCTGAAACCTTCAAAAAAGAGTGGAAGCCAAAACACGACAACAAGGTGTACCGGACCTCAACCAAGCAGTCGCCAAAGGGTGCAACCCAACAATGGAGGGACTACACCCCGCTAACAATCAGCAAGGGCGAGCTGTTTGAGAAGCTAAAGAACCGAGCGGATCTGCCCACTCCTCGTTCTTTAGATCCTACAACCAAGGGTAGCCATAAGAAATGTGGAAAATACTGCAAATTCCACAAGGACAATGGCCACCTAACGGATCACTGCAGGGAGTTTTCGGGCTTTGTCGAGTAACTGATCTCAAAGGGAGAACTTGGCAACTTCATCAAGGGATCCTGAGGACGATACACTTGTAAATCTGACCCGAAGGAGAAGCGTCCACGCTCTCCTTCGCCAGATAGCGACAACAGCGAGAACCGCCAACGGAAAACCATCAATATGATATTTGGTAGTGGCTCCGTTGGTCAGAATAGAGGATATGCCCGGAAGGTGCTGATGTCACAATCAACACCTAAAGATAACGGAAAATGAGTCTGCGAAGAGAAGTCAATATACTTCTCCGAAGAGGACCTGGACGATATTCTGCAACCTCATGAGGATCCACTCATGATCCAATCAGACATCGGTCCCAATTCCCGAGTCGAGAGGATGATTGTTGATGAAGCACGAAATCTGCTACCAGGAGGCTCGCGGGGTTGCGAGGATGGTCGAAGGCTTTGGAGTCCACAATGCGCGCTCTACGTAGAATACCTGCAGAAGAGGAGGGGAATCGATGACTCAGATGTGGGATTCGGCGACTCGGGCTCCTTAGTTTGCTCTTGTGTGGAGTGTGTCAAGTGTTTACGACCTGAGAATGAGGACCCCCAAGGGCCCCTTTTATAGGGTCCTTGGGGCATTTCTCATTCAATGTCCCTAGGGCCCACGTCATTATGGCGCCCCATTGATGGTATCATAATGACGCGGGCCAAGTCAAGTAACGCCTGGGAATCGGCGACTCAGGTATGGGAGTCATCGATTCAGGGTGGAGTTGGCGAGTCCTAAGGAGCCAGGTCGGGAGTCTACCAGAAAAAACTATCCTGGTTCGGAATAGTCGATTCACCTCTGGAATCGGCGACTTGGTAGTCCCAATCGTCGATTCCCAGTGTTGACTTGAGTACTTGACGTAGACACTTGCCCGAAACCGTGGAGCTCTCCGGGGGTCCGGCATAAAGCGACGGAACCCTAGTCCTTGTTGAAGGGCGTTGCTTGGAGTGACTGATGTAATCAGGCATGTCTCACCAGTACACCCCCCTGAAGAGAGCACAAGAAACATACGTGTACCGCCAGTATCCCCCCCCTCAAGCAAGGATGTTGTGCGATCCGCATCATTATCAGATGGGATTGAATCATTGTTGCTATAGAGACACAATAATCTCGTGTCCATCACAATCGGATGGATTGATTCACTATTAGAATCTAGTTCCAGACCAGCGGAACTACGTGTTTATAGTCCATCCCTAATCAATCGCAACTTTTGCTGTGTCATCAAGGCCAACGCAACAAGATGAATTGACTCACTATCAGAGTCTGATTCTGGCCGAAGCGACAGAATCTATTGATTCATTATCAAAATCTGATTTACTATTAGAATCTAGTTCACTATTAGAACTAATGTTTATAGTCAACTCTGATCAAGAGCAACATTTTGTCCGCAACGACGGTTACCCCATCAAGGCCATAGCGACAAGATGGGATAGGATCATTAAGGCCAAAGCGACAAAATGATCCTTGGTCTATTAAGGCCATAGCGACAAAATAGATTTAAAACGGGGGTATCATTGATTATAGTCGTAAATTTAGAATCTCGGGGCTAGATTCGTAAATGAGAGTCTGATTTAGATTCTTAAGTCGCACTTTGGACTCATAAATCGTAAACTAGACTTGTAATCAGAATTTAGTAACCATCACCTAGACTTGTGGGTCGTAAGCTTGGTCTGAGTAACAGGTATCATCCAGCCAAAGAGATGGATGATATATGAAGTGACGGACGTCATCCAGCCGAAGTGATGGATGATTGATCCGTCTGAAGCGATGGGTGATTGATGGGGGTGAAACCCGACCAGTACTCCAAGACGCGCAAGCAAGCGCCAAGCGGGGAACTCCGCGGGAAACCGGACCGGAACTCAAGTGCGCAGAGCTCTGCTTCGCTAGGAATCCTTTCGCTCCAAATGACCTGCCTTTAATGAGTGGGGGGTGCCCTCTATTTATAGGGATTCTTATGGGGGTAATATGGTCATTTTGGCAGTAACCGCCTAACTGCCAAACTGATCAGATTGGGTCCCGGGATCGACTTTCTGGGGGTCGACTTTCCTGGTGATCGACTTTATTTAGAAGTCGATCCCAGGGAAGTCGATTCTCAGGAAAGTCGATCTTCCTAGGATTCGACCTGGGACCTCCCCAACCCTAGAATAGATACCTTAACTCATCTTAGGCTAGCCGGACTTCTAGTTGCTGGTAGGTAGTGACCATGTTCGGGATACTGTATCACTAGTATTCCCCCCTCCTCTGCGTATTAGATACTTTGGGATACGTCTTTTAGTACTATGGTCTGTGTGTTGGACCTTGTACTATCAGTGATTATTCTAAATATGATATGGCATACATATTGTATAGTATCTCCATGGATTAAAGAGAGATTTATTTAGAATAATATCTCTATTGAAAATATATGAGAATAATATATGCGACAAACAAAAGAATCAACGTGTTTTGGTCACTGGTTGCTACTGACAGAAGCATAGCCTGTCTGGTTACTCTGGCCAATCCTATCTTGTAACAGATGATAGTTCTTCACTACTAGTGTGATGCACTTGATTGTGAATCTGAACTGTGGATTTGGTCGCCATCACTGTTATAGGATTAAGGGCGTGAGCTATGGCTTTGGTGGCCATAACTATTACTGGGCTGAGAGTGTGAGCTATCGCTTTCATGGCCATAACTGTTACCAGACTGAGAGTATGAGTTATAACTTTGGTGATCATAACTGCTACTCGGAAACTCCTCTCTGTATCGAGGAAAACTAGTCGAGGTTTCGGATTGGGAACTTGTATCCTCGTATGTATCTTTTTCAGCATAGCGAGGTTTTTTTCGGCTGGGCGGCTCGAATCCGTCCAACTTGTCATTGTCCTCCTCTTCTATCTCATTGAACGATTAAACTCGTTGAAAGAGGCCGGGAAGGGTCTCCACTTTATGGAGCATCAGATTCTGGGCCAAAGGGAAGAAGGGTATCAACCCTCTTATGTATCCTACTATGGTCAGACTTGGGATCAGCTCGTTCACTTCTGTCATCATTGAAGTGAACTTAATCGTGTAATCCCTCAGGGACAGCTTGTTCTGTCGTAGTGCCAGTAGTGCGTTGGCACTGTGTTTTATTCTGATCATCCTCATATGTTGGGCGATGAACTTTGAAAAGAGATCCGCGAAGCTGGAGACCGAGCCAGCTGGCAGACTAGAAAACCGCCGATAAGCACTGCCTTTGAGAGTGTCCGGGAATGCCCAACACAACAGCCCATTAATGGTGGTTTGCGGCTCCAAGACATTAAGGTAGAGGTTAATGTGATCTTTTGGATCACTCGAACCGTCATACGCTTCTATCCTGGGTACTCGCCAGGTTGGTGGAAAAGATCCTTTCAAAAGGTCCTTGTGAAAAGGAACACTTTTGATTCTCAGGAATTCGATCGGGCTGCTGACAACTGGGTTGTCAGCCAGCTTCCGACGGAGATCTTCTACGAACCGTTTCGTAAGAGTCTTATTAGTGCGACTCTTACTAGGTCCAGCCCTTGCTTTAGAAGGGACTAGAGATTTCCTCTTGTGGTCCCTTGTTTTCTCGAGGTTGCTAACTCTTTTTTCTATGGTATCCATAAAGTCACTACAAAAAACCAGCGCAATTCTGGCGGCAAATTCCGGCGGCCAGGCTGCCGGTATAATGGTTCCTGGCGGCCAAGCCGACGATATTCCATCGCCGGAAGTAATGTCGTCGAAATTGTGAAATACCGATTGTGGATTCCGATTTTAACAGAAATGGTTCCGGCGGCTTAGTCGCCGAAATATTTTTTTGAAAACTATATCCCGGTGGCCAGGCCGCCGGCAGTTATTTTTTGGAAATAATTTTCAGGCGGCCTGGCCGCTGGTAGTTTAAATTATAAAAAAAATTCCTGGTGGCTATGCCGCTGGTCAATATTTCCCAGTAGGAAAAAAAATTCCCCTGGAATAAAGTTCTGGTGGCCAAGCCGCGGGTTCACTTTTGAAAAAAATTTAAAAAAAATTTGTTTTTTTTTTTATTTTGTTTTTTAATATAATTTTTTATGAAATTAATAAATTGAATTTGAAATTGAAATTAAAGTTGAATACTGAATGTATGACAAAAATTTAATTCGTTAATTACTAATTTAATTTCTTTTTTTCGCTCTTCTTCTTTTTTTTAGTTTCGACCACCTTTCGTAATGCCTCTTTTGTGAAGATAATCGGTCTTCCTCCGCACGGTTGTGGAGTAGTGTATTCCTCTTGTGGCGTAGTTTGTTGAAACGGCGTAGTTTCGTTCGTTGGTACTTGAGGTGCGGCTCTAAAAGTTGACGCTCCAGAAGAATTTATGTTGAACCCTCCCACAGGATGCGCTGCAGCGTTGTTGAAGATTGGCAGAAATTCCGGTAAGCGCAAGTTCGGATTTTAAACGAGCATTGTCGTGTTGTACTGTTCGAAAAACGTCATTTGACGAGTCATCGCCTCATTCTGACGAGCCATCGCCCTTTCGACAACCTCGTTTACCTTATCTTCAACCTCTGCTTCGATCATCGCATCTTTTCCTTTATCCATGCAGAAGTTCCCGACATTCATCCGATGCGTTGTCTTCTTGCTCAATGAGGAACCAGTTGTTCCTAATGTTCTAGATTTCTTCGAGCTTCTACCGATAAATTCGGTTATAGCAAACTTGATTAGAGCCTAATTAAAAAGAAAAGATGATAATAATTAATGTAAATTTAACTAATGAATTATATTGGAAAAAATATAAAATACGTACCGTGTGTCAGTCATATTTTCTTGTTGAAGCATATTTTTGGCTTCTTCACTGTCTATCCATAAAACCGCTTTATCCTTAAAAAACAAATGAAAGTAGTCAAACAAATAGTAATCAACTGCAATTAATTTAAAAGATTACGTACCACTCGTTCGTCTTTTGGATAAGCTGCCGTTATATTGAGTTTCCAAATTTCAATATCATTTAATCCCTTTTGTTCCTATAGTATTAAAATTAGGAAAAAACAGAAAAAAGAACTTGAAAGTATATATGAAATTAAATAATTTACTTACAGCTTCGTAATTTCGTTGTGCTAGACTTTTCGAACCTAACCTGTGTGATGTTTGTTTTGCCCGATTGTCTTTATTAATTTGAAAATTTTCCTGCATTAAGTTAAAATAAAATAAAGTAATTAAGTCATTGCATTTAAAAAGAAGAAATTAATTAATACGTACTAATCCCCTCGGTGATCTTTTCTCGATCAGTTTTTTTAGAAATTGTTCTTTGATGATATAGTCGGGTAATGTTTTCATAACCTCTTCGACTGTTAGATCTTTATTATTATATTTATCTAATAAAGCGTTATAAGCGCTTCTCCATAATTTGTTTAACCTTTCATTGACACGTCGATAACCAAAGGTTGACCCGCTGTAATCAAATTCTCTCTGTTCGATGAATAATTATAAAATTAATTATTAATTAACTATAAAATTTATAAATAATAATTAACTATTAATTAATAAACCTGTATCGTTGACATCGCCTCATCTATGTTTTTCTGGTCTTGTTCAATCCACGGTACGTCCATTGGTAGTAACTTAAAATCGTTCGCGACCATTGCGCATTTCTTGTTTAGTTTTCTTACTACGCTATCGTGGACAATTTGATCATTTCGGAATTTTATTACAAACCGTTGTCCTTGTGATGGATGATATTTTGCATGATCTTTGTTTTGTTCTCTTGTTTTTTTCTTCATTTGACTACTGCCAGCCGTGTTCATGTCATGTAGATTAGGATGATCATAATCTTGTTCGTCAGATAAATGATCATAGTATTCATTCTGACCTGGAGTTGTGACGACCGTGAAAAATGATAGAACGAATGCGACTAGTAACCAATACATCTAAATAAAATAAAGATAATTTAATTAATTGAAAGATAATATAAAATAAAAATAATATTCAAATTCATTATACATCGTCTACATCAAATATTTGTCTATGAGGTCTGTTTAATACAAAACTCCTATTAGATTCAATAGGATTTATTGAATAAAAACATTGTTTTGCTTGTTCGGCAAAAATAAACGGTTCTTCCCCGTATTTTGGCATAGACGTTTTCACACTAACCAGACCGGACTCATCTTTTTTATATCTTTCGTACCATTTGCATTGAAACATGGGATATTTCAACATATCGTGTCCGTAACATACTTCGAAAACTTTGTGAAGAGTTCCATGGTACGAAAGATCATCATTTTTCGGATCGTCATTTGGATTCTTTAAGTATGTGGATGTAGTGGCGGAGACTAAGACACCGTGATTTTGTGTCTTTTTTAAATTTGACACTTCAAACGAAAGAAATTTCACTCCGTTTAAGATGTAGCCGTTGTACGATTTTAGAAAGAAATTTGGACCTCTTGATATCGAACAAATATCTCGTGAAATATTCTCGTCCTTGCCCCTATTTTTCTGAACATATGTTTCAAACCAGTCTGCAAATTCTTTGAAATGTAATTTTTGCAAACGTAAGGAAGTAATAGTCGGATACCTAATATGTCAAACATAAATATTAAATAGATACGAAAAAGATATATATATATATATATATATATATATATATATATATATATATATATATCGATGATATGAAGATTTCGGAATATTTCGATAATATCCAAATTGAAAATGATATATCGATGAACTTGACCATGTTCAAGTTTAGTGAACGAAGTGTGAGTTGATGCACCATAGTAACCATCGATATATCTTTCGGTTCTATTTGACTTAGTTTCAACGTTATGTAAAAATCGTGAACAGAATGTCATAGATTCGTCGGCTAGATATTTTTCTGCAATCGACCCTTCAGGATGACTACGGGTCCGAACGTATTTTTTCAAAGTCAATAGATATCTTTCAATTGGATACATCCATCGATAATGAACTGGACCAACCACTTTCTCTTCACTTGCAAGATGTACTACTAGATGTATCATTATTGTAAAAAAACTCGAAGGAAATATTTTTTCCAAGTTGCACATTGTAATAACGATATTTTTTTCCAATCTTTCCATATGTTCAGCTACAATCTCCTTAGAACAAATCGCGTTGAAATACTTGCATATGTCAACTAAAACAGATGTTACCTTCGGATGTGTTGATCGACGTAACGCAATTGGAAGTAATTGTTGCATTATCATATGACTTTTAAAACCTGTAAACTTCCTTACTTTCAATTTCACTTTTGATGAGATGTTGGATACGTACTCATCCGGAAATTTGAGATCATGAAACACTTTACAGAAAATCATCTTTTCTTCAATATTGAGATTAAATATCGCTTTTGGAATCTTCCATTCAGAATCACTAATCTTTACTGGATGTAACTCAGAATAAATTTTCATTTCTTGAAGATCCAAACGGGTACTCAAATTGTCTTTCGATTTGCCATCCATTCTCAATAAAGTGTTTATAATATTGTCGCAAACATTTTTTTCAGTATGCATAACGTCGATATTATGACGTATCAACAGAGTCTTCCAATACGGCAATTAAAAGAAAATACTAACTTTTTTCCATCCAGGAGGTAAGGACATGACTTTCATCTTCTTCGTTTTTCCCGAAAATAATAGAATTTCTAGAAAAATTCAAATTCAGAAATACCTCCTCTCCCAAGGGTCGTTTAGGTGCTTCTTCACTTTCGATTTTGTTATTAAAATCCTTCTTATTACGTCTATACGGATGGTCTTTTCCAAAAAACGATGGTGTCCAAGAAAAGACTTTTTCTTTCCATATTTCAATCGAACACTACTCGTTTTTTCAGAACAAACTGCACATGCCAATTTTTCTTTCGTGCTCCAACCAGAAAGATCACCATATCCAGGATAATCGTTAATTGTCCACATCACTGCAGCATGCATTTGAAAGCTATTCTGAGTAACCACGTCATATGTACTGAAACCAGTGGTCCATCAAATTTTTAACTCATCAATCAGTGGTTGTAAGTAGACATCTATATCATTTCCAGGTGAGGTAGGCCCGGAAATTAGAAGACTCAAAATGAAATTGGGTTGTTTCATACACATCCACGGAGGAAGATTATAAGACATAAGAACAACTGGCCCCGTGCTATGAGAAACTGACATCATACTAAATGGATTAAATCCATCGCTTGCAAGTCCCAATCTGATATTACGTGGTTCAGAAGCAAAATCGGGATATCGATCGTCAAATTGTGTCCATTGCAATGAATCTGCCGGATGACGAAGAATTCCATCTTTTTTCCGATCATTTTTATGCCAAGTCATTCCTTTAGAAATATCTTTACACAAAAACAATCTTTTAAGTCATGGTATCGACGGAAAATGTCTCAAATATTTGCCGGAATCCGTTTTCTTTTTTCATCATCATCAGCTTCGTTCAACCACATTGAAACATCACATGTAGGACAACTTTTGCAATCTTTATATTTTTTACGATAAATGATACAATCACATGTAGGACATGCATCGATCTTCTCATACCGTAACCCCAAATCACAAACAACTGACTTAGCTTGATACATATTCTTCGGGATCGTTTCCGTTCCATTGGGATGAGATCGACGTAAAATGGATAGCAACGTCTCAAATGATTTATCGGACCACTGATTGATACACTTACATTGAAATAATTCCAAAATAAAAGATAGCTTTATAAATTCGGTACAACCGGACCATAATTCTTGTTCAGCGTCTTTCAACTGATTAACAAAAGTCGAATCATAATTTAAATCTGGAAGATCTTCATTTGGTTCTGGAAGATCTTCATCATTATGATCTGGAATATCTGGAATATTTTCAATCTCGTCAGGTTTACCCATCGCCACGCAAACTAAATTACGCATTTCATTGTTTGGTTCATCTTCAACTATATTTTCTATGTTTGGTTCTGAATCGTAAGTTCGCTCACCATGTTTCGTCCATATAACATAATGTGCCAACCAACCATTCATGAAAATGTGTTGACGTAAATCGGCAATTGGAATCACATTTCTTTTAGTACAGTCTCTACATGGACATGGTAAATATCCTTCCTTATATAAACCATGGCATTTTCGTAAACCATATTAAACAAACGCCGTGAGGTCATCTCTGAATTCTTGGCTACAGGGGTTCAAAGTTAACCAAGCCTTATTAGGTACCTGGATTTCAGACATTCAACTGAAATACATACAATTATAATTGATTAATAAACAATTATTTAAAAACTAATTAACAATCAAACTTATAGAAAATCTGATTGTTACTTTTTTTAATTATTAATTAATTAATTAATTATTTAAATTTAATTAATTAATTAAATAATTTTTAGATAATTGTTCTCAACATTGGATTTTAAATCAAGTTTTTAATATAAAAACTGATTAATGGAATTTCCAATATTTTTTTAATTAATTATTAATTCATAATTAATTAAATAATTAATTAATTCATAATTAATAATTAATTATTTAAAAACTAACTAACAATCAAACTTATAGAAAATTTGATTATTACTTTTTTAAATTATTAATTAAATAAATAACTATTTAAATTTAATTAAATAATTATTTAATTAATAATTAATTAAATAATTATTTAATTAATAATTAATTAAATAAATGATTTTAATATTTAGATAATTGTTTTCAACATTGGATTTTAAATCAAGTTCTTAATATAAAAACTGATTAATGGAATTTCCAATATTTTCTTAATTAATTAATAATTAATTAAATAATTAATTAATTCATAATTAACAATTAATTATTGAACAATTACTTAAAAATTAACTAACAATCACACTTATAGAAAATCTGATTGTTACTTTTTTTAATTATTAATTAATTAAATAATTATTTAAATTTAATTAAATAATTATTTAATTAATTATTAATTAAATAAATAAATGATTTTAATTTTTAGAACATATTTTTCAACATTGGATTTTAAATCAAGTTCTTATTATAAAAATAGATTAATGAAATTTTCAATATTTTCTTAATTAATAATTTATTAAATAATTAATTAATTAATTCATAATTAATTATTCAACTATTACTTAAAAATTAACTAACAATCACACTTATAGAAAATCTGATTGTTACTTTTTTAATTATTAATTATTTATTAATTAAATAAATGATTCTAATTTTTAGATAATTGTTTTCAACATTGGATTTTAAATCAAGTTCTTAACATAAAAACTGACTAATGGAATTTCCAATATTTTCTTAATTAATTCATAATTCATAATTACTTAATTCATAATTATTCAACAATTACTTAAAAATTAACTAACAATCACACTTATAGAAAATCTGATTGTTAATTCTTGTAATTATTAATTAATTAATTATTTATTTATTTAATTAATTATTAATTAAATAAATGATTTTAATTTTTAAATAATTGTTTTAAACATTGGATTTCAAGTCAAGTTCTTAATTTAAAAACTGAATTTTTGAATTTCCAATATTATTTAATTAATTAAAAAATAATTTTTAAACAATTAATTAAAAAATGTGATTTTCATTTTTAGATAATTTAATTAATAAATAATTACTAAACATTTATTAAAAACTAATTAAAAATCACATTTATAGAAAATAATTACTAAACATTTATTTAAATAATTATTTCATTTATTTAAATTTAAATTTCATTTCAACTCATGAATTCTTTTTAAATCATGCATTTCAATTCATTTCATGACATTTCATTTCATAGCATTCATTTCAAAAAAATTTTATTCATTTTCAATTCACACAATTTAAGAACATGCATTTCATTTTCCTATTACTTAGCTTGCAAATTAGATTAACTAATTGCTAACTAACATGCAAATTAGATTAACTAATTAGATTAAATAATCTTAAATGAATATAAATTATTACATTGATCCGCCAAACCGTAAATGAATAATCTCAAATTAATGAATAATCTCAATTCTTATAATCCGCAAATACCTAAAACAGAATACACACACATAACATATCACAAACTATATCGATCAACACATACACAATATCAAAAGACATTAAATTTGTAAATCACAAACCTTTAAAACTAACACCGGCTTTCAAATCACAAATTTGTAAATCCGCAAAACAAACCTTCAACCTAAAATAATTTTAACATATAAAATTAAAATACTACAAAATGAATTAAAATGAATTACCAATACAAAACCAACAGTACATAAACAAACACTAAATTAAAATGAATTAAACCTAAATATTGAAAACCAACATACATAAACCTAAATATTCAAAACAGTACATAAATTAAAATATTGAAAACCTAAATTAAAATCATAACACTAAATAAAAACAGTACATATATCACAAATAAAGTCAATTAAAATAAATTACACTAAATAAAGTCAAAACAGTACACTAAATAAATTAAAATAGCCAACTAAAGTGATATAGTTCTAACACTAAAACACTATAATTATTGAA
>LFYR01000731.1:310994-324251 GCA_001185155.1 Zostera marina | reverse complement strand
AAAGGAGGAGGCAAGTATACAAAAATAAACCTCACCTACGGATGAACGTAGGTAGATGAGGGATCACGCTCAACCTCAGCCGCAGAAGCAGCGAGCAAAAGGAGGGGGCAAGTATACAAAAATAAACTTCACCTATGGAAGAACATAGGTAGATGAGGAAGCACGCTCAACCTCAACCGCAGAAACAACAGATTGGGGGAGGCAAGAGACCTCAAAAAAGATAACTTCACTTATAAAAAATATAAGTAGAAGAGACAACTCTCAAAACCAGCCATAGGGAAGGGGACTCGAACATTGCTCGGAGATAGCTCAGGCAAGGTGTCAAGGTGGGCAAGCAGGGTTCCGCATGGAAATCGGGCTAGGCAGGTGCGCAAGGAGTATGCTTCGGCTAGGACAAACCGGACAATAGTTAGCAAAAGCGCGTGACAACCTCCGTGAAAGCATAGATACAACCTCGCAGGCGTAGAAGGTGGGGGGAGAACTGGTGAGAGAGGATCTCGCATCCTGGGACATCACCAAAAACCCACACCCCAGCACGCAAAGAGGGGGGGAATACTGATAGTACAAGGTCCAACACACAAACCATAGTACTAAAAGATGTATCCCAAAGTACCTAATACGCAGAGGAGGGGGGAGTACTGGTGATACAGTATCCCGAACCCGGTCACAACCTACCAGCAACTAGAAGTCCGGATAGCCTAAGATGAGTTAAGGTACCTAATCTAGGGTTGGGGAGGTCCCAAGTCGAATCCTAGGAAGATCGACTTTCTTGAGGATCGACTTCCCTGGGATCGACTTCTAAATTAAGTCGATCACCAGGAAAGTCGATCCCCAGAAAGTCGATCTCTGGAAAGTCGATCTTGAGCCCCGATCTGATCAGTTAGGCGGTTAGGCGGTTACTTCCCAAATGACCAGATTACCCCCATAAGAACCCCTATAAATAGGAGGCATCCCCCACTTATTAAAGGCAGGTCATTTGGAAAATAGTCTCCTATTTATAGGGGTTCTTATAGGGGTAATCTGGTCATTTGGGCAGTAACCGCCTAACTGCCTAACTGATCAGATCGAGGCTCAAGATCAACTTTCCAGAGATCGACTTTCTGGGGATCGACTTTCCTAGGGATCGACTTTATTCAGAAGTCGATCTCAGGAAAGTCGATCCTCAGGAAAGTCGATCTTCCTAAGATTCGACTTGGGACCTCCCCAACCCTAGAATAGGTACCTTAACTCATCTTAGGCTATTCGGACTTCTAATTGCTGGTAGGTTGTGACCGGGTTCAGGATACTGTATCACCAGCCTTAAAGATGAATCTTTCCTCTTCATAAGCTATCAGGTTTACACAGAATTCTACAACCGTAAGCTTGGTCAAATCATGAGATTCTTGGATGACATTCCTCTTGGAGTAGTATTTGTTTGGAAGGCTTCTCAGAATTTTGCTTACTTGCTTCTTCTTAGTAACTAGATCTCCCCGTCCAGCCAAATCATTGACTATTTGTGATAGTCTAAAGTTCATCTCTGTTATAGTCTCATCTTCCCTCATAGAGAATCTTTCGAACTGAGAAGTAGCATGTAACAGCTTGTTTTCCACATGAAAGGTTCCTTCATGCAGATCCTCCAATGCTTTGCATACCTTGTGAGCTGTATTCAAGCATTGAATTCTGCTATTCTCAGATTCATTGAGTGCTCCAAATAGAGCATTCAATGCTCTATAGTTGTTGTTTTCCTTGAGGACATCCATTGCTCCCTAATTCTCTTCTTTGTTTGTTGGAATTTCATTATCTTCTAATATAATTTTCCATACTCCATTGTTGATTGACTTCAAGTATAACTTCATCTTGTTTTTCCAGAAGTAATACTTTACTCCATCGAACCTGGGAGGTTTGTTCAATGCAAAACCAGTACTGTATTCACCATTTGGTGTCATAGTTGTTGTTGTAAGATATTGGTCTGACTTTAACGGAACTTGGCTCTGATACCACTTGTTGGATCGTGATTCGAGGCTATAAGAGGGGATAATAGCCTCTTTTCGATTTAGGCAGGTTAAGTGCGGAATTACCTGCAAATACTTAATACACAAATGGTTGAATAACAACAAAAAGTTATAATATTATATCTTACAACATAATATTGTATATATTTATATTCTTGTCTTTTCTCTTCAAAGCTTACTACAGTATATAAATACTGAGTCAACTTATTAGATAGTGCTTTATAAACAACTGTAGTATATAGATACTAAGTTATATTATATATGCACGTTGTAATATTAGAGTAAAGGACCAGTTAACTGGATATAAAATGATAAATAAATAATTGACCAGATAACTAGATATATATGATAAGTAAATATCTTTCCAGATAACTGGATATATATGATAAGTAAATAGTTGTCCAGGTAAATGGATAGAGATTTGAACAATAAATATAACCTCAGATACTTGACCAGATAATTGGATGAGGGATCTGCAGAAAGTAGTCAACCTCTGTACTTGACCAGATAACTGGAAGAGGGATCTTTTCGATTAAGTGTTGTTTTTTAGATAAAAAGAAAACTAAAGTTAACAGAGAGCAACACAGAAGATTTATACTAGTTCACCCAAATAATTGCTAGTCCAGTCCCGAAAAACTATCGGAATTCACTGACCTAAAGGTAATGGAAAAACCTTAGAGTATCAAGGAAACACTTAAAAACCTCTTTAAGCTTTAAAACTACTTCGCTTATGAACCAGTCTTTTACGGGTAGACTCACACCTTAGAGTATCAAGGAAACTCTGAAGAACCTCTAACTTTTACGGGTAAGTTACTACCTTAGAGTATCAAGGAACTCTTAAAAACCTCTCTAAGCTTTAAGGCTACTTCGCTTAGGAACCAGTCTTTTACGGGTAGACTCACACCTTAGAGTATTATGGAACTCTTAAAAACCTCTAACTTTTACGGGTAAGTTAGGACCTTAGAGTATTAAGGAACTCTCAAAACCTCTAAATCTTTCAAGGTAGATTCCACCTAAGAGTTTTCTCGGAAACTCTATAAAACCAAACAAAAGCTTTATGGTTGATCTCAAAAACCTTCTCTCATACTTTGATGATATTGAGACAAACCTCTCAACCAAAGTGGACACACACAAGAGAAGATTAAAGGAGTGGAATGTTTAAAGCACACGAAACTTCTTACTTGTAAATATGAACAAGAAGGTTAGAAGTAAAAGTTGGGGAACTTTTGAAGCTTTGGGAAGCTTGGACACTTGAGAGATTTTGGAAGCTTGGGGACTTGGAAGCAAGAACACTTTGTAGATCTCAAGATGAACGAATGAAAAACTCTTTGGAATGCTTGAATTATGGTAAACGAAAATGGAGGATTTGCCCTTCTATTTATAGCCTAGGTCATCACTTGTCCACCCTTGGATCTTCAATCGATGGTTCCTTGATTCCTCACAAAAGTCCAAGATTTTGTCTTCTCAAGAAGCTTAAATAGTAGAAGCTTACTTTTTGTGAATAGTAGAAGCCTGAATAGTAGAAGCTTGAAATAGTAGAAGCTTGCTTTTTGTAAATAGTAGAAGCTTGAATAGTAGATTTCCTTTGAGAAGATCTTGAGAAGATTCTTTTGTGAATAGTGTCTTTTGCTCATTGGTTATTGTACCTTAACTAAAATGTTAGAGATAACAATAAATATATTCAAGGTGTTTTATGCAATTGTACCAATTCGATTTTGATTAAACCCTTGACTTAATTTATTGATTAATCTAGGTCTAATCTTGACTAATTTTATCCTTTAGATTAATAGTGTAATTAAGGATAAAATTAACATGATTAAAATATAATCGTATATCGATAATTTTGATTCTACAGTTCCACCGTGGTTCTTAAAGAAGAGAAGAAGAGCTAACAAGGTACTGTACTTTGAAAGTACCCCAAGTTTCTGTTCCCCTGATCCTGAGGAGAACTTCAAAGAGCTTCAAGAGTTGCGACTGACGTTGGAGGAACCAACTAGATTCAAAGACCTAGGACAAAAAGAGCTAGAAGAACTTCTCATATTTAATGGACTCGACATGTATATGGAGAACATTGAGCAAGTCGAAATCTTTGAGAAAGCGGTAAGTCAGTTCTATGCCAATCTGATTTATTCAAAACATGATTCCTCTTTGTCCACCCTGGTAAACAACTTCGATATGGATATCTCTAAAGAAATTCTTCCCCGATGGGGTCCTTTGCCACGTGAGGGGATATGCATTCACATGATAAAAGGTTTGGAGAGCCTACCGTTCACCTGCACATCTCAACAACTTTGGACCAGCCTCACCAATGCATCTGACTCCAGAAAAGAAGGCAAGATCCACTACAAAGATCTTACTGAGACTGCCCTGATTCTCTTGACAATCATAGACAACTGCCTTTGTCCAGTGACCATTATGATAGATAAACCAACAATGATGGCACAGGTAGCTGCATTCTGCATTCTCAATCGGATCAAAGTGGATTGGACAAGTCTCGTCATGCACAACATGGCCATGGTGAGCAAGGTACCTAAGAAAGAGAGACATTATCCTAGACACATTTCAAAGTTCCTTAACAAAGAAAACCTTCACCTATATGTGTCTGAAGATTCAAAGATTCACCCTCTCAAGTACTTTACAACTTCATCCTTCAAACAGAAGCTGCTCAAGCGGTCCTACAAGGCTGACAAGAAGGAAATGAATGCAATAAGAGAGGAGATATCTGAGATGAAACTCATACTGGATGCACACATGGATATGGCTCTTCTCAATACTGATACAATGATGGGTCTGAAGAACATACATACAAAGAGTGATAATTTTGATGATGAAGTTCTAAGACAGATTGTTTTAGTGGACAAGAACTACAAAAATTTGAAAGAGCAGATAAAGCTGAATGAAGTAAAGATAGAACTGGCAAAAGCTAAAGTGAAGAATATTTGTGTAAATCAAGAGCTACTCCTTAAGAAACTTGGATTTACTACTAAAAATGATTAAGTTTAGAACTCTTTTATTTTTACTTCCAAAATAATATTTATTATGGTCTGATGGTTTTTTTTAGAAGACCTGCACGATTTTTACTTGAAAAATCTCTTTGGTAGAGATATTCAAGTGAAGGTTACAGATATCATGCTTAAGCTATGATACTCAATATGTTTTTCTAGTATTCTGATCAAAATTTCTTGCTTATGGTTGATATTAATTTTCTCTATACTGCTTCAGTTACAATATTTGCTCTAGATTACATATGATTTGCTTAATCCATACTTATTTGGGCAACTTGATATTTCTATATTTTATGTATATTTTTCGAGTTTATGTTTATTTAAAGCATCTCATTCCAAACTTCATTTGATATATCATATTGCTTGAGTTATAATGACTATTAGTCTATTACTTATGCGTGCTTTAAATACTTATGTGATTAATGTGTACATGCAACTATCAATTAAATATTTGCACATTTACATATGCTATCATGATCACACGTTTAATAGTATGTTGCATCCTAAACCCATAGCATCATTATTTAATGCTTATCAAGAAAATTCATTTAGAAAACTAAGGGGTTTATATGCAAAAATCACATACATGCATATTGGGATAATAAATATTTAAATTAGTCCATTGCACTTAACTCATATTTTTTGGACTAATACATGTATCTCAATAGGTCCAAGTCATTTTTGAAAATACATACAAATCACTTGGATTAGGGTAAATGCATAAAAAGATTCTCAAGTCATTCATACAAATTCATGCATATTTTTATTGACTATGAGAACTCTAGGTCATCCATATAGAATTCACTATCATTAAATAACCAGCTTAAGTGAAATTTATTTCCTTATCCATGCATAAAATAAAAAATTCATGTAAAATACTTTGGATATATGCTTAATGAATACATTATGATCCATTATAGGCAAGCATTTGTTTTAAAACTAGTTGGTCCATATTAAATATGACTTCGTATAATTACTGTCAATATCTATCTAAGTCAAAGAAACAGGGTTAAAGTCAAAATTCAGAATACGCCTTTGTCAATATATTACAGGGGAGAAAAGACTCAGGTATGATATAACCAACCTTAGTCTGTATTTGTTCTAACCCTGGTAATGTCTTATCTAGATCTCACCTACATATACTCATAAAAGCTCCAGACATGGTAAAATTTTCAAATTACTCTGTGTGCAATATTTACGAAATATAGGGGGAGCTAGATAAAGTAAAGATAAGATATACCAAAAATTGAAATTAGGGTTTGAAATTTCTCAACAACAAATATGCCATTAACAAAGGGGGAGAATGTAGAAATAAGATTCTCAATGACATATTTAGTTATTAATTAATTTGAATAATAATAAACCCTAATTAACAAGACAGATAAAATTGACTTGATATATGATTAAACTAAAATGAGATCAATATTATTTCCATTAAACAAATCTCTATTATTAATCAAGTTAATTATTAAAGCTTGTATTTAATTATGCACACCTATTTATTTGCATTGACTCTTGTTTCAAGTTGATCAATGTCTTAAAGGTTAATCAACAAGGTGTGAAAAGCTACAACTATTCATTCAAGATTCAAATGAACTCAAGATGTAGAAAACGTCTAGAAGTGCAATCATGACAAAGATTCCAAGAGCATATTCAACATATTAACTACTAAATTCTTGGATTCAATTCTATACAAAATCCTAGTTGAAGAGTTGAAATTGGAGATGAGCAAAAACATGTGGAGGCTCAATTTCCTAAGATGGAATCCAATTATGATCTTGGATTTAATGTTACACAATCTCCCAAGATGAAAATTCTAATCCAAGTGAAGCTCTCCACCAATGTAAACCGTCCATGGGGTATGCAATGTGAGTTTTTGAATCTCTTCTTCCTAGGTGTTTTAAAAATGAAGAATTTACCTACATGCCATCAACGTCTACTATAAAAGGAGGTGCACACCCAAGATCTAAAGTCATCACTTGCCATCTTTGCTAAAGCTCTCCTTGGATCAAAGCTCTACTTTCGTTCTCTCTTGCTCTTGCTCAAGCTCTAGCTCCCGTTCAAGCTTTGTGTGGGAGTTGCTCTCAAGATTGTGTGTTCTAGTTCTTCAACTCCTTCTTTCCCTCTTATAAGTTGAGAGTGTGCTAGAAGAAAATCTCTACATCTTGTAAGTGGTCCAAGTATTGTGATAGGTGTGTCTCAATACCAACACTTGTAAGGTTCAACGAGTTCAACCATAATACTCAGTGTGGTTTTATAGAATTTTCAGAAAAAACTCTTACGTCGAATATGCCTTAAAGGTTCAAGGATTTTTAAGAGTTCCTTAATACTCTTAGCTATTTCATAAGCGTTTAGCTCTAAAGCTTGGGAGAGGTTTTGAAGAGTTCTTGAATACTCTTAGAGGGTTCACAAGCGTTTAGCCTTAAAGCTTGGCAGAGATTTTTAAGAGTTCCTGAATACTCTTAGGTGGTTCACAAGCGTTTAGCCTTAAAGCTTGGCAGAGGTTTCACCATTATCTTCAGGCTAGTGATCTCCGTGTTTCATCGAAACTGGATTAGCCCTTGTTTGGGTGAACCAGTATAAAAATCTCTGTCTTTTTAACTTTCTGTTTTTCTATTCTTTAAAGTCTTAATAAGATAAAAACAACTAAAAAGAGATCCCTCATCCTGTTACCTGGTCATAGACTGAGGTTGACTATTTTCGTGCAGATCCCTTATCCAGTTATCTTGTCAAGTTAGAATATATACATATATCTGTTCATTTGTTTATAACATGGATCTATATAATTTAGTATTCATATACTACAGTTATATAGAAGTCACAATCTTATAAGTGGATTCAGTATCTGTATACTGCAGTAAACTTATGAAGAACAAACCATCATTATATACGTATCCTTGCACTTAACTTGTATTCTCTAGTATTCCATACATCTTCTGAGAAATCACGAAAAGAGACTATTACACCCTCCCCCCAAGCCTTTGATCCAGATCTAACATTTTAATCTGTAATTATCTATGACATTAAGATATCTTAAGATTCTTTTAGCGGAAACTAGGTGTGTAGTTTTTGGTTCATGTACAAATTGTGCTATTTGGTTTATAGAGTAAGCAAGATCTGGCCTTGTCTATGTAAGATCTCTCGTGAGATATTTAATCTTGATCGTCTTTTTCTCTAAAGATGTTATACTAGTCTGACTTCGAGATGTGATACGTAAAAGACAAAAAAAATTGATAACCGTAGGATGTCTTATGAATCGTAGATCTATCAATATATTACGAGATATCTCATTTTGGATATCTTTCAAAAAGTGTAGCCTTTGTATAGGACTAGCTATAAGATTATTATGCTAAAATCCAGGGTTAAAACAGCAATTTACAAATGAACATGAGCTAAGAACATAAATGAAATAAACATAACCCAAGGGTCGTGATAAAACAAAATAAACTGTTAGTTATTTACTAACAGTGTCTTATTCATAAATATTTCAATAAAACGTTATTAGAACCTAAGCGTAATAGAAATAAATGAAAGGTTATTACAAAACCTATTATATAACTACAGTTGGTTTATGAAAGGACTGTTACATAAATAACCAATTGTTATTAATAGTTTTGAATTCACAAAGGTTATGAAATTAACACAAGGGTGATTGAATAAATAACCCAAGTACAAACCAGGTCAAACAAGGACCTGGTTGTTATTTCTAATTACTTGTGTATCCTTGCAGGAATAACACAACCGAATTAAAGGTCACAAGCTGGACTCATGGACAACGGCCACAATCGTTAAGTCCAGTCCAGAAGTTATTCTTCGTTAAATTTAATTAGTTGTTGAGTGTGAGAGTTAGTTAATTAATCATATGTTAATTAAATGTATAAATATACTTGTACAAACACATGATTAATTACGCTAATACAAAGTTAATCATTTTACATTGATTAACAAAAATCTCTTCTCTCATTTCTTTCTCCTAAGTGACAGTTTATTCTGCTAAACGCCCCCTTCTCTCTGGACGGAAAATCCTAGGTTCAATCTGGCCACTCCATTTCATTTCTTCCATCCCAAACTTGGGGATTCTACTGCGATTTCACTGGCGGTCCTTCCACAGCAGAAAAATAATACTAGCTTCATGTAATATGTCAAAATAAGATATCTCGTCAGATATTTAATCTTCATAGTTTTTATCTCTTAAGATGTTATACTAGTCTGACTTCGAGATGTGATATGTAAAAGGCAAAAAAAATTGATAACCGTTGGATGTCTTATAATTGGTGGATCTACCAATATCTTACAAGATCTCATTTTGGGTATCTCTTAAAAAGTGTTGCTTTTGTATAAGACTAGTTTCATGTAAGATGTTAAAATGAGATATCTCGTAAGATATTTAATCTTGATTGTCTTTTTCTTTCAAGATGTTATATTAGTCTGACTTCCTGATGTGATACGTAAAAGATAAAAAAAATTGATAACCGTAAAATATCTTATGAATGATGGGTCTACAAATATTTTTCGATATATCTTATTTTGGGTATCTCTCAAAAAGCATTGCAATTGTTATATGACTAGATTCATGTAAGATGTCAAAAATGAGATATCTCGCGAGATATTAAATCTTGATTGTCTTTCTCTCTCAAGATGTTATACTAGTCTGACTAGAAGTTGACTGGTCATGTGACTAAAAGCTCCTGAATCCAGACATCAAGAACTATTATTGCACAAAGCTGAAGCAGGTATTGTTACAATAGGATTTATGCTACTGATCTGAGAAGAGGAGCTTTGCTGAACATGGTCTGTAATTGTTGTTTCAGCCAGATGAGCTGAAAAATTATGTAAATCAGGGCATGTTTTAGCCAGATGTCCCTGCTTGTCACAAATCTGACAACTGATATTTTGATTTATAGACGCTGGAGTTGGTAAGTGATAGTACAAGGTCCAACACACAGACCATAGTACTAAAAGATGTATCCCAAGATATCTAATACGCAGAGGAGGGGGGAGTACTAGTGATACAGTATCCCGAACCCGGTCACAACTTACCAGCAACTAGAAGTCCGGATAGCCTAAGATGAGTTGAGGTACCTATTCTAGGGTTGGGGAGGTCCCAAGTCGAATCCTAGGAAGATCGACTTTCCTGGGATCGACTTCTGAATAAAGTCGATCACCAGGAAAGTCGGATCCCCAGAAAGTCGATCTCTGGAATGTCGACCTTGGCCCTCGGTCTGATCAGTTAGGCAGTTAGGCGGTTACTGCACAAATGACCAAATTACCCCCATAAGAATCCCTATAAATAGGAGGCATCCCCCACTCATTAAAGGCAGGTCATTTGGAGTGGAAGAAGTCCTAGCGAAGCAGAGCTCTACGCACTTGAGTTCCGGTCCGATTTCCCACGGAGTTCCCCGCTTGGCGCTTGCGTGCGCGTCTTGGAGTACTGGTCGGGTTTCACCCCCATCAGTTGGCGCCGTCTGTGATTCAAAGATACGACAAAAGCTACTCGACTTTTTCGAACAAAGGGTTCGACTTTTTTCCAAGTCGCCAGCCAGGGAATCTTGCGAGGAAACCAGCTCAGCAAGGGATCGACTTTTCAAAAAATCATCTTTTTTCTTCCAAGGGAAAAAGTCGATTCCTCAAGGAGTTACGCTTTCAAGCTGCGACTTCCAAGGAATCCCCAAAGTGCACAAGAATCGACTTTAAAAAAAAAAAAAAAAAAGTCGAACACTCCAGGATGGTGGTAACACGAAGTACTTCCCAAGGAGGAGCAAATTCTCAGGAGGCGCCAGAGCAACAGCTTGACAACTCAAGACTAAAAGACTAGTGGGTCGTCCATAAGGATAAAAACACTCCCACAGGACCTGAGGCCGAACCCAAGGTTGAACCTGAGTAAACCCCCAAGCATCAGCAGGAGGGGAGAATCTAAACATATCACCATACAGACAATAGCTGAGGCCATCCGGCTCCTTGCTGAGAAGGAGAAACCTTCGGAAGAACCACCTCAGAAAGAAAAACTATAGGAAAACCTGTGAGCAACCAGGAAGCAAGGGCTTCAGCATCAGAAACCACTCGCGGGTTCGTAAAGATGCCCATAGAGGAGCTGGAGAAAATAAAAGAAACCATAGCAAAAATGAGCGAAAAACTGAAGAATATTGAAAAATCCAAAGCATCTATATTTCATTCAAAGGCTCAAACATCAAAGCAGGCTAAGGCACAACAGGAGGTGTCAATCCATAAGGCAGCACACTATAGCGCATTGCCACTCCGTAAGCCAGAGGAGCAATCTAAACTTCCTCCCAAAAAATCCGTGTACGAAGAAGGCACGGGAGACACAGAAGGAGAAGGAGGCGAAATCCCAAACTGGCTAGTAGGCATGGATGCCTTGCATAAATCACTAATGGTAAAACCAGCACCTCTGAAATTCAGGCTACCCAGGCAACAGATCTATGACGGGAAGATGGACCTAGTAGACCATATAAATATGTTAGTGGGAGCAATGCAATGGGCCACATCAAGGAATGACATCCTCTGCAGAGCATTCCTGGGAACGCTAAAAGGGCCTACATATAGATGGTTCGTCGAAATACAACCAGGGAGCATAACAAGTTTTGCAGATCTGAAGAAAAAATTCATTGCCCGACATTGTGGGAACACAAGAGTCAGGAAGGGTGGTGAGACATGCCTGAACACGTCAGTCACTCCCAGCAACGCCCTTCGACAAGAACTAGGGTTCCGTCGCTTTATGCCGGACCCCCGGAGAGTTCCACGAATTCGGAAGGAGTGTCTACGTCAAGTACTCAAGGAAGCACCTAGGAGTCGCCGATCGGGACTACCAAGTCGCCGACTCCAGGGGTGAATCGCTGACTCTAGGCCTCGTGGACAGTTCTGGTAGGCTGCCACTAGGCTCATGGGGAGTCGGCGATTGAACCTCTGGATCGGCGATTCCCACACCTGAATCGCCGACTCCCAGTCGTTACTTGAGCGGACCCACGTCATTAAGGCACTCCTTAATAGGATACCTTAATGGGGTGGGCCCCACGCTAATGAATGGGGAAACGTCCCCCAGGACCCTATAAAAGGGGTCCTTGGGGGACCTCTACCCTCAAGTCATTCCCACTTGACACACACCAACCAGAGCAATATTTGGAGCCCGAATCGCCTACTCCCAAGAGAGTCGCCGATTCCCCTCCCCTTCTGCAGGTACATTGACGTAGAGCGTGCGTCGTGGACTCCAAAGCCTCCGGCCCTCCTCGCGACCCCACGAGCCTACTGGTAGCAGATTTCGTGCTTCATCAGCTGGCGCCGTCTGTGGGACTATCGAACTACGATATCCCGTCGTAATCGCGAAATTTTCTTCGCAAAGATCAGCTCGATTCCATTAGGGTGAGTCGCTGACTTTGTGTCAAGGAATCTCCGATTCACACAGGCAATCGCCGATTCCACCTAGTGAATCGCTGATTGCGGGTTATTCTGCTAGCTTAGTAGTCGTTTTTAAAACAATTTCACCCCATCTCATTGTTACATCTTTGATATGGGACAAAAAGTTGCTCCGTCACCTCGGCCGGAGCAAAACTACAACTCTAGAGTCTTAGGGTTGATCGTATCTTTTGATTATCTTTCGATATATTTGTCTTTAAATTTGTTAATCGTTATTGCGACTTGCTATTCATTGTGAAGTTTAATTTATTTTTGCGAATTTAGCCGTAGACTGAGCTACGATTTGTACGACCAAGTCTACGCCCAGAGTGGCTAGCGATAGGGTTAGTCTAATTTACGTCCAGAGCGGCTAAATTACGACTCGTGAATCTAGTTTCGGGTCTTAGTTACAATTCAAAGGAATAAAATAAATGAGCAATTGAATAGAAAAGCAAAAGCGATTAATTTCATTAAAATTTTCAGATTACAAAAAGATAACAAAAAAGATTACAAAATGATAAGGACTTAGATCTATTCTCGCGCAGCTTCGTCTTTCATCTTGTCGAGAGCTTCTTTATTCTTCTCGAGCTCCTCAGGATGTTGCTGTACCCACGCCATTATGTCCGTGATGAAGTCGGGGGGTAGAGCGGGATACACGGAAGGACCAAAGAATATGAGCTCTTGAAGCTGGTCGGATTGGTAACGTACATCCAAATCCAACCCAGCAGCTCTCCCAGTAAGTGCGGCATTGTCATCTTTCAGAGTCAGAACCTCTTTTTCCGCACTCGCAAGCTCGCTCTTCAGATCAGCATTGTCGCGTTGGTTCTGAGCAGCTTGTTTCTTCAACTCCGCAA
>LFYR01000731.1:261719-291881 GCA_001185155.1 Zostera marina | reverse complement strand
TGGTCTTCCTCTGGCGGTTCTCGCTGTTGTCAGTGTCTGGCGAAGGAGAGCGTGGACGCTTCCCCTTTGCGTCAGATTTGCAGTTGTCCCGTCCTCGGGAGTTCTTGACGAAGTTACCAAGTTCTCCCTTTGAGATCAACTGCTCGACGAAAGACGAGAACTCCCTGCAGTTATCTGTTAGGTGGCCGCAGTCTTTGTGAAATTCACAGTATTTCCCAGATTGCATGCGGCCCTCTTTGCCTGCAGGGTCTAAAGAACGAGGGACAGGTAGATCCGCTCGGTTCTTTAGCTTCTCAAACAGCTCGCCTTTTCTGATAGTAAACGGGGTGTTTTTTTCCCATAGTGGAATTACACCCTTTGCCTTGCTGGTTGAGGCTTGGTATACCTTGTTATCATTCCTAGGCTTCCATTCTTTTTTGAAAGTCTCGGCCTTGTTACTGGTATACTTGTTGGAGGTGTCGTGGAAATTGTTGTTTCCACTGTACCCCTTCCTCTCAAATTTAGGTTTTTGGAAGCTAGGAGTCCCAAGTTCAGCTAGCTTGTTCTCGTCCTCCTCTTCCACCTCAATGTACAATTGGGCTCGTTGGAAGAGGTCGGGCAGAGAACTTACCTTGTAGAGAGTCAGATTTTGGGCCAGAGGGGAGTAGGGGACTAATCCTCTAATGTATCCCGCTATGGCCACACTCGGGATTAGGTCGTTCACCTCTGTCATCATAGTGGTGAACTTGACCGTATAATCCCTCAGAGACAGTTTGTCCTGTCTGAGTGCCAGGAGTGCGTTGGCACTATGTCTAATCCTTATCATCCCCACGTGTTGGGCGATGAATTTGGATGAGAGGTCTGCAAAGCTGGTGACTGAGCCAGCTGGCAGACCAGAGAACCATCGATAAGCGCTGCCATTGAGAGTGCCGGGGAATGCCCGACACAGCAACCCATCATCGATGGTTTGCGTTTCCAAGACGTTGAGGTAGAGGTTCACGTGATCTTGTGGATCACTTGAACCGTCGTATGCCTCGATTCTTTGTACCCGCCAGTTGGGTGGGAAAACTCCCTTTAAAAGGTCCTCGCTAAGAGGAGCACTTTCAACCCTCAGGATTCCGTGCGGGTTGCCGACAGCTGGGTCGGTGGCCAACTTCCGCTGAAGATCCTCTACGAACCGAGTAGTAAGGGTCCTCTCGGAGCGACTCTTACTGGGTCCCGTCTTGGGACGGGAACTCTGTTTTTTCTCCGCAGATGGAGAATATATGGACCCAGATTCATCCGCTCTTTCGCGGATGGTAGTGGTCCTATGGCTCCTCGCTTGCTCGAGGTTGGTCATCCTTCTTTCAATGTTGTCCATGAAACTGAACAACCTTTCTTCCAAGGTGGGTGGAGCCTTGGGCACAATTTGTTCCTCGACAGGAGGAGGAACCGAGTTTGTTTCCACAAGTTGAGCATTGATGGGTCCCTTAGGTCGGGATTGCTCACCCTGTTCCAGCTCAGTTGCTGGCATTTTCCCCTTACTTCTTGTGGCGTAAGGGTGCTTCTGCTTTTCGGTGATTGCCATGAAAGCGAAAGCGAAGAAGTACCAAAGCAGAGAAGTACCTGACTGAGCCTGTTGGAAAAACAAGAGCTAAGTCGGCGAGTTAAGTGTTAACTCGGCGAGTTAGGGGTTTTCCCGAACAAGGTCGTGGACAACACTCTTAGCTAGCAGACGATATTCCGGATCGGGCGATTCTCAAGGATAAGTCGGCGATTTAAGGCTAAATCGGACGTTAACCGAGAATCGGACGATCTAAGTCGGGGATTTTTTGACAAACTCGGCGAACTCTTTGGAGAGCTCGAGCCGGGTTTTTAAAAAATCGCGATTACGACGGGATACCAGTGGTTCGGTATTCCCACTGACGGCGCCAGCTGATGAAGCACTGAATCTGCTACCAGGGCTCGCGGTGGTGCGAGGTTGATGCCGGAGGCTTTGGAGTCCACGACGCACGCTCTACGTCAAAATACCTGCAAGTGAAACTAGGCAATTCTAATGAGACTCGCCGAGTTTCGTAGTGTAGTGCTCTGGTGTGAGAGTGGAACTTGAATCGTGCCTTTGAGTGTCCCCTTGGGACCCCTTTTATAGGGTCTCGGAGGGCGCACTCATCGGTGGAGATCGCGCCTATGGTCATATATGGTAACATTTATGACGTTGGCTGCCGACAAGTAACGGTCGTAAGTCACCGATTCAGGTATGGAAGTCGCCTAGTTAAGGGCTAACTCGGCGACTTTCTAGGGCCAAGATGTACAGTCTACCATACTGCCGATCTTGCCTTAACTCGGCGAGTTATCCTGTATGTCGGCGACTTGGTAGTCCAATCGGGCGACTTTACGGGCTAACTCGGCGATCTGGACGATGAACGTGTTCCGCACCGTGGGAGCTCTCCGGGAGTCCTGCCATAGCGACGGAGCCCTAGTCCTTGTTGAGAGGCGTTGATGGGTAGTGACTGGTGTAATCAGGCATGTCGCACCACAGTTCTTATATGTCAAAGGGACAATGAACAAATCCCAATATATTATCACTCCAAAAGGCTACAGGGGGCAGAAACACGATATCCTCTAGTGGAAAAAATAGTCCTGGCAGTAGTACATGCAACACGCAGATTCCGAGCATATTTCCTGGCTCATACAATTAAAGTCTTAACAGAACATCCACTGTGCAGAATACTCCACAGGCCAGATACTTCCGGAAGATTGACGAATTGGGCACTGGAGCTAAGCGAGTTTGATGTAGATTTTATCCCTGCCACTGCCATCAAAGGGCAAGGAGTAGCAGACTTCATTGTAGACATGACCCAGGAAAGCAAGGAAAAACCTTGGATAGTAGAGGTTGATGGCTCAAGCTGCAGTACAGGTGCAGGAGTGGGAATAAAAATAATCACTCTAGACCAAAGGATATATGAGCATTCTGTCAGATTACAATTCTCAGCTACAAACAATATAGCAGAATACGAAGCTGTAATCCAAGGCATGAAAATTCTCAAAAGATTGGGGGCCTGTTCAATAATCATCAGAACAGATTCTCAACTAGTAGCTCGGCAATTTACAGGGGAGTTCACAGTTAAAGAACCTCTGATCGTGCAGTACGCAGCTACACTAGAAAAAATAAAAGAACAATTCACCATGGTGGAGGTAGAACAAATTCCAAGAAGGCAAAACAACTCAACTGATGCCCTGGCAAAGCTAGCATCTTCTTTCGAGGGGAGGCAGAGAGAGATACTAGTTGACTCAACATCTACACCTTCGTGCAATCTGGTCACGATACAGGCAGAAGACTGGAGAAAACCCTTAATAGAATACTTTGAAGGGAAGAAACTCCCAGAAAACAAGAATGAAATGCGTAAATTATAAACACGCATTCCAAAATTCTGCCTTATCGGTGACATTCTATATATGAAATCCTACGATGGACCTCTAATGAAATGTGTCTCAACAGATGAAGGGCAATTCATTGTAGAGGAGATACATCAGGGGGTATGCGGAATACATCAAGAGGGAAGGTCTCTAGCCCAAAGAATAATAAGGCAGGGATACTTGTGGCACACACTGAAGAAAGATGCAGTCCTATTTGCAAGAAAATCCATGGCCTGCCAGATACACAAAAACATACAAAGAAATCCCGCAACTCAACTAACAAGGGTAGAAAGCCCCATCCCATTCGCAATGTGGGGACTAGACATTGTGAGACCATTTCCAGTATCGCCAGGCCAGGCTAAATTCCTATTTGTAGCTGTCGACTACTTCACAAAATGGGTCGAGGCACTGGCAGTACCCTAAATAACACAAGGAGCAGCAACGAAGTTTGTCTTTAAGTGCATAGTGTGCAGATTCGGCGTTCCAATGCATATAGTGACAGATAATGGGTCATAGTTTACAGGTGGGGAGTTTACAAGATTGTGTGAGAACATGGGCACTAGAATCCACTTTCCATCAGTATACAAACCACAGGGAAATGGGCAAGTAGAAGTCACAAACAGAGCCATTATTCAGGGACTGAAGAAAAGGTCGAACATGCCAAAGGTGCGTGGGCAGATCTACTACCAGAGATCCTGTGGGCGTATAGAACTACTGAAAAGATACCCATCAGGGAAACTCCGTTCTCACTAGCATATGGAATGGAAGCACTAATCCCAACAGAGCTAAGCATACCAATAGTCAGAGTCTTGTCCTATGACATGGAAGAAAACATAAGATCATGCGCAATGACTCTGGACTTAGTGGATGAGCTAAGGGATAATGCACAGGCAAAGAATGCGGCTTACAAACAAAATATCGTTAGATATCACGACAAAAACGTCAAGGATAAAGCGATAAGGAAAGGAAGCCTAGTATTGAGAAGAGCAAGCGTCGGTAGAAAGGACTGCTCTAAAGGCAAACTATGTGCAAATTGGGAAGGACCATACGTGGTGGAGGATGAACTACGATCAGGCACGTACATGTTAAAACGGGAAGACAGGATATATATTCCCAACACTTGGCACGCCGATAACTTACAGTTGTATTTTTAGCAATTAAGTAGAGTTATATATCACTCATTGTGATTGTTTGAATTACTTAACTAATACGCCATTTGGTTATCACAATTAATAATCATGACAAAAATGTTTCATATATTGATATTCAATAAAAAGTACAAAAGGGAACGTAAAAGGTACATATTACAAGGTAGGAGGAGGAGGAGAGCGCTTATCACTAGCAGGAAGGGACGAGTCTTTAGAACCCCCTGCATATTGTCGTCTTGATCTGCAACAGAAAAGTCCCCGTCAATAGGAGTGTCTTCTCCCGAGACCTCCCCTTCATCTTCATCATGGATCTCTGTAGCTTCTTTAGGGTACTTGCGGGCCCAGCGGTGGACATCTTCGGCATCAAAACCAGGACATACATGAGGACCCAGATCTACCAAATCATTGTAATCTCGCACGTTAGCGAGAAACTCAGTTCGAATCTGGCCCATATGTTCAATCATCTTCTGGTTTTCCTCAGTCTGCCCGGCCAAGACATCTGTCAATCGCTTAATCTCAGCATCACGGTCACTCAGCAATTGGGAAGTTTTGCGATCTTTCTTTAGTAGAGCTTCCCTTTCAATAGACCCTTCGTTCAGTCGTTCAGTAAAGACATGATTTTGCTCTCAGATTGCCGAGTGACTCCGTCAATTATAGCGTGTTTCAAAACAACCTTGGTCCGCTCGACATCTCGCTCAATCTCCAAGGCCCCTGATGAAGCACGGAATATGCTACCAGTGGGCTCGCGGGGTTGCGAGAAGGGTCGGAGGCTTTGGAGTCCACGACGTGTGCTCTACGTCAAACACCTGCAGAAGAGGAAGGGAATCGGTGACTCTCTTGGGAGTAGGCGATTCGGGCTCTTGGATGCTCTAGTGTGGAGTGTGTGGTCAAGAGGATATGTTGTGAATGAAGGAAACCCCTAGGACCCCTTTTATAGGGTCCTAGAGGCGTTTCCATTCAATTGAGTGGGGCCCACCCCATTATGGTACCATATTGAAGGGCGCCATAATGGTGTGGGCCTACCCAAGTAATGGCTAGGAGTCGAAGACTCAGGTATGGGAGTCGCTGACCTAGAGGTGGAGTCACCGACTCCTTTGTGGCCAAGTCCTCGGTCTACCAGACCCGAGTTCCCTGGCCGGGGTCGGCGATGCACCACTGGAGTCGGCGACTTGGTAGTCCCAGTCGGCGACTTGGTAGTCCCAGTTGGCGACTCCCAAGTGTTGCATTGAGCTCTTGACGTAGACACGTGCTCCGCACCGTGGAAGCCTTCCGGGGGTCCGGCATATAGCGACGGAACCCTATCCTTTTTGAAGGGCGTTGCTGGGAGTGACTGACGTAATCAGGCATGTCTTACCAGTACTCTCCCTGAAGAGAGCATAGGAGACATGTGTTTAACCGTAGGCTGAGCTACGATTCGTACGACCAAGTCTACGCCCAGAGTTTCTAGCGATAGGGTTAGCAGAGTCTAATTCACGCCCAAAGCGGCTAAATTACGATTTGTGAATCTAGTTTCGGGCCTTAGTTACAATTTAAAGGGTAATTTATATGAAATATTAAAGGAAAAACAATAGATAGCTCACCGACAGTCACGTACTTCGAAAAACACTCATTCCAAAAGTTTGTATGTCGCAAAGGCACAATCTTCGGAGGGGAGCGCCACAAGCTCTCCCGACGCTTCTGTTGCTTCGGCCAGAAGTCGTCGAAATCCGAGGGGGAGTATCACAAGCTCTCCCGACACTTCTGTCGCTCCGGTCAGAAGTCGTCAATTTTCGGGGGGAGTATCACAAGCTCTCCCGACACTTCTGTCGCTCCGGCCAGAAGTCGTCAAATTACGGGGGGAGTATCACATGCTCTCCCGACACTTCTATCGCTTTGGCCAGAAGTCGTCAAAAAAATTTAGCACGTTAAAATCTGTCGCTTCGACCAGATTTACCAAGGACAAATTTGAGCAAAGGAGGGGCATCATGAACGGTAAATCGCACGGTAAGTTCAATAATAAATATATGCGTTTATGGACTAATCTAGTTGTTTTGCAGAGTGTTTTCCTTTTTTGCAAGTAAGATTCCGTAGTCCGGGCTAGGATCGGATTCTAATAGTAAATCTGTAGCCTCGACCGGAATCAGATTCTAATAGTGAATCAGCAGGTTTTGTATCCGAGGCGAGAATCGGATTCTGATAGTGGATCTGTAGCCTTGGTCAAAATCAGACTCTGATAGTGAGTCGGTCTACTTCGTCGCTCCGGCCTTAATAGACCAGAGGTCATTTTGACGCTTCGGCCTTAATGATCTCATGGGGGGAGTATCACAATCTCTCCCCGACACTTTTGTCGCTTCGGCCAGAATTCGTCGAACTTGGGGGGGAGTATCATAAGATCTTCCCGACACTTCTGTCGCTTAGGCCAGAAGCTGTCACGTTATGAGCATGATAGATATGTCGCTCCGGCCAGATGAATCAAGGATTTATTGAGCATAAGGAGGAGCAGCACGAGAAGCAGCCCCGCACGGCAAGGTTAGTAAATCAATAAATATATCTTTTAGACTGATACAGTTGTTTTGCAGGTTATTTTTGTGTTGCAGGAATGATTCTGTCGCTTTGGCCAGAATCAGGTCTATTTTGTCGTTTCGGCCTTAATAGATCCAGGTCCATTTTGTCGCTTTGGCCTTAATGGACCAAGAATTATTTTGTCGCTTCGGCCTCAATAATTCTTCTATCTTGTCGCTTTGGCCTTGATAGACTTGGAGATCATTTTGTCGTTTTGGCCTTAATGATCTCGACCCACTTTATCGCTTTGGCCTTGGTGGGGTAACCGTCGTTGCGGACGTAAAGTCGCTCGTGATCAGGGTGGACTATAAACATAAGTTCTGATAGTGAACTAGATCCTGTCGATTTTGGCCAGGATCCACGCATTCTGTCGCTTTGGCCTGAATCAGGCTCTGGTAGTGAGTGGGTCCATTTTGTCGCTTTGGCCTTAATGGACGGGAATTATTTTGTCACTTTGACCTTAATAATCTCCTCTCATCTTATCGCTTTGGCCTTGATGATAACACAGAAAAAGTCGCTCCTGATCAGAGTTGGACTATAAACACGTAATTCCATTGGCCTGGAACTAAATTCTGATAGTGAATCAATCCATCTGTAGTGCATGGATAACGGAATCATTGTGTCGCTGTGGCCGCAATGATTCGATCCCATCTTGTCACTTTGGCCTTGATGCGGATCACCTTGCTTGGGGGGGATACTGGAGGTACACACATGTCTCCTATGTTCTCTTTAGGGGGGAGTACTGGTGAGACAAGCCTGATTACGTCAGTCACTCCCAGCAACGCCCTTCAAACAAGGAATAAGGTTCTGTCGCTATATGCCGGATCCCCGGAAGGCTTCCACGGTGCGGGGCACGTGTCTACGTCAAGAGCCCAAGGCAACACTTGGGAGTCGCCGACTGGGACTACCAAGTCGCCGACTCCAGTGGTGCATCGCCGACTCCGGCCAGGGAACTCGAGTCTGGTAGACCGAGGACTTGGCCTCAAAGGAGTCGGCGACTCCACCTCTGGGTCGGCGACTCCCAGCCGTTACTCGGGCGGGCCCACACCATTATGGAGCCCTTCAATAGGGTACCATAATGGGGTGGGGCCCACTCAATTGAATGGAAACACCTCTAGGACCCTATAAAAGGGGTCCTAGGGGTGTCCTCCATTCATAACATTCTCATTTGACCAACACACTCCACACTAGAGCATCCAGGAGCCCGAATCGCCTACTCCCAAGAGAGTCGTTGATTCCCCTCCACTTCTGCAGGTGTTTGACGTAGAGCGCGTGTCGTGGACTCCACAGCCTCCGGCCCATCTCGCAACCCCGCGAGCCTACTGGTAGCAGATTTCGTGCTTTATCAGAATCCCTATAAATAGGAGGTATCCCCTACTCATTAAAGGCAGGTCATTTGGAGTGGAAGAAGGCCTAGCGAAATAGAGCTCTGCGCACTTGAGTTCCAGTTCGATTTCCCGCGGAGTTCCCCGCTTGGCGTTTGCGTGCGCGTCTTGGAGTACTGGTCGGGTTTCACACCCATCAGTAAGATAGGTGGCAATTGAGGTGTAGTGGTTAGAGGAGCAACAGACTGATATACAGATTGTGTTTGTGCCCAATAATTTGATCTGGGCTGATATATTTGTACTCTTGGTGAGTTCTGAAATTATTGCCCAGAAGGATATCCTGAATGTGGTCTGCCTCTGTAAAAAGTTCTGACCACCATGACTATATCCATTAAAAAATTTCCCACCATTGTATCTTCCATTGTAGTTCATTGGTGGACCATAATTCTGATTCTGATATCCATTGTGATGAAGCACGTAATCTGCTACCAGGGGGCTCGCTAGGTTGCGAGGAGGGTCGGAGGCTTTGGAGTCCACGACGCACGCTCTACGTGAAATACCTACAGAGGAGGGGAATCGACGACTCAGATGTGGGAGTAGGCGATTTGGGATCCTAATGTGCTCTGGTTGAGTGGGAAATAGAAGATGTCAAGATCATGGTTTGGAAGGACCCCCAAGGACTCCTTTAATAGGGTCCTAGGGGCATTTTCTAATTAATGCACCGGGTCCAAACCATTATGGCGCCCGGTTAAAGGTGCCATATTGGTGTGGGCCATCCACAAGTAACGTCTGGGAATCAGCGACTCGGGTATGGGAGTCGTCAATCCAGGGGTGGAATCGACGAGTCCAAGGAGCGAGATCATCAGTCTACCAGAACTGACTAACTCGGTCTCAACTCAGCGATTCACCATTGGACTCAGTGACTTGGTAGTCCCAGTCGGCGATTCTCATATGTTGACTTGAGGACTTGATGTAGACACTTGTTCCGCAACCGTGGAGCTCTCTGGGGGTCCGGCATAAACCGACAGAACCCTAGTTCTTGTTGAAGGGTGTTGCTGGGAGTGACTAACGTAATCAGACATGTCTCGCCACATTGTAGTTTCCCTGCTGACCATAGTTGAAATTCTTGTTTCCATATGCATATCCATCTCTACCTCTTCCATAATTTTGATTCCTCCTTGGCTGATGATGTACAGCAAAGGCTGTTACCTGAGTTTCTCCTTGTATTCTCTTCAACATGTTTTCCTCACTGATTAATAAATCAGTTAACTCATCAAATGTAGTTGTGCCTCTTGATCTAATGGTCGTGACTACTATATGATAGTCACTTCCCAAACCATTCAAAATAGAAGCCATTGTCTGATTATCACTAGTAACTTTACCAGGTGATGTCAAGGACTCTACCAATCTTTTTGCCTTTACTAAATAGTCCGGCATTGACTCATTTGTACCCTTCTTCAGATTATTCAGCTGATCCCTTATAACTTGTACTTGAGTTTTGCTAACCGGGGATAATAATTTCTCCAATGAATTCCAACCTTCAAATGCTGATTTACACTTTAAAATCATCAGTTGATAAGGATTGGAAATTGTAGCTTTTAACCATCCTAATACCAGATTATCCCTGGTCTCCTATTCTTCAAATTTTGGATTAGCAGTTTCATTGTCCAACATCCTCACAAGAACTTGTTCAGTACCGGATATAAGATGTAAAAGCTTGTAAACCCAAAGTGCACATTCAAACTGATTTTTCCGACATAGGTAATTCCCTCTGTCCATTTTATCCGGAACTAGGCTAAAAATATTATAGTTTGCTGTGGTAGGTGTTGGAATGGCCATTATTTGATTTTGCATTAGGTGCTAGGTCTGATTTAGCAATCTAGATATCACTACAGACAAATGAGATAGTTAGAACTAGATTCACACCAGTAAACAATTCTAAATAAGAATCCAGACACTAAATATCTTCAAAATAACGTCCAACTAGATCTAAACTTGATTGAAACAAAAAATCAAACACCTAAGTGACACCTAACCAGGACTTAACTAGACATCTGATACCATATGGAATTATAAAAAATGCTGTAATATTTATTCAGATGTGTTGAGATTAATATTGGAAAGATTAAACTGTTTTGATACAGACAGGAACGATATCAGAAATAAACTAAACTGATAAATTCAAGAACTAAGATACAACCATTACAAATGACAATAAACATTATCCTAAGAAATTTGGATATCGAAAGATGAAGAAATATTGTTCACATACAAAGAAAATACACATTCAATGTAACTACAGAATTAGAGCAAGAACGTAAACTGTAAAACCAAAAGTCTAGAAATACCAAAGACTTGACGATAAGAACTTGAGAAAATGAATGTTTGCCAATGAATAGAGGAAGAGATGATGAGATGATAATGTGAAATCGACGAACCCTAGATCCAGGAAGAACGAGGAAATGAGAACGGAATAAATAGAAATCAAAGAGTAAACCATAATACCTGTAAACTGGAATGTGTCCCCTATTGTGATAGCGCCATCTTTATATAGGGATTCCAAAACTCATAACTAGGTCTGATCTTTTGATCCGACTAACAGGTTAGGAATTCCCTCTTTAAGACCTTTAGGCAATGGTATTTTCTTTGTTCTTTTCGTCGGTTTATAATCTTTTGGTAATTCGAGGTTTTACCAAAAGTTACTGAATCTTGAAATGGATAAATTTGACTATATATTTCGGAACCTGTCAGATGTTTTGGGACGACTCTAGTCTCGATCTGATTATTGAAACATTTTTTATTGCTCCTGTAATAATGTTTCATATCTAAAAATCAACGATGTCCCATAAAACATTCTTTTTTTCTATGCTCTAAACGAATACTTTCAGTGTCATTCTTACATACTGCACAAGCTAACTTTCTTTTAATGCTCCAACTTGATATATCACCATATCCCGGATATTCATATATCGTTCACATAAGTGATGCAAACATCTAAAAAGATTTCTGCGTACGCACATCAAAAGCAGTAACACGATCTGTCCATAAAATCTTCAGTTCATCAATAAACGGTTGAAGATATACATCGATATCATTCCCTGAAGCTGACGGACTGAAAATAAGAAGAGACAACATGAAATTTGATTGTTTCTTACACATCCAATGTGGAAGGTTGTACGGTATAACAATCACTGGCCAAGTACTATGAGATAGAGATTGCTGACAAAACAGGTTGTATCCATCAATTGCTAAATCAAGTCTCACATTACGAGGTTCAGATGCAAACTTAGGATGAACCTCGTCAAATTTCTTCCATTCTAAAGAATCAGCCAGATGACGAAGAAATCCATCGTCCTTACGTTTAGAGTAGTGTCATATAATTTCTTCAGAAATTTTTGAACACAAATACAATCTCTTTAAATGTAGAATCAACGGAAAATGACGAAGACATTTCGCAGGAACATATTTATTTTTCTGAACGCCTTCGACGATCCACCTACACGTTCCACAATTTGGGCAAGATTCTGTGTCTGCATACTCATTTCGATATAAAATACAATCGTTGCGACATGTATCAATTTTTTTATAATTGAGCCTCAGGTCACGAACCACCGACTTTGCATGGTACATGGTTTTCGTAATTGTCGACTCGCCATTTGGAATAGTACGACGCATGATGGATAATAATTTCTGAAAACTTTTATCACTCCAATGATTGTCGTACTTCAACTGATACAATTCCAAGATAAAAGAGGGTTTCGAAAACTCTGTGCAACCTAGATATAACTGTTCTTCACCTTCTTTCAAACGTCATAAAAATGAATCATCATATCTGTTCTCTGAATCTTCATCGGCTGGAATGGATCTACATCCACTAGATCTTCATCGACAGGCTCGTATTCGAGAGGTTTTTTTCGGAAAAAAAATTCGTCGACTGTATTCTCGACTACATGTTCTCAGTAAGACGCACGAACCAATCCAATCATATCGTTACCAGTTTTCGACACTATCTCTTGTCGTTTAACTTTTTTCTCACCATATCTACTCGGTAATTATCCATGACATGTCCAAATGTCGTAATGTTTCAACCAACCGTTTATGAAAACATGTTTCCTCATCTCATTTATAGGAATCACTTCACTATTCGTGCAGGACGAGCAGGGACAAGGTAAATAACCTTTTGGGTGAGTCGAATTCGATAGGGAAAAATTAGTGAAAGCAGTTAAGCCCTCACCGTATTCTTTCGAAAATCGATCTAAATTCATCTAAGCTTTATCGGGTACTTTCATTATGTTCGACATTATCCTAAAAATTTTTATTAAATAATTTAATTAATTAGATAAAACTTAATTGACTATTACAATATAGTTCAATTAATATTAAGTTCATTATTTTCGGATAATCTAGATAAGGGTCTAATTATTAACTAATCCGAATGTGTTTTATAAATAACTTTCTTCGGAGTTGCTTGTTGCGGAATGGAAGGGGCATGTGCTTGACGAACAAGTGCAAGTACTGGACGTACAAGTGCCGGTGCAGGATGAACCGGGAGATAAAACCGGAAAGCATATTGGGGATTGGATGGTGGAGCCCTCTTATGAGGTTATTGCGTCACTCTACGTTTCATTTTTAAAATCTAAAAGAAAAATTTAATTATTAATTATTAAACAAATAATTAATTAAATAATCATTCATTTTTACACAAATAATAATTTTAATAATTAACAAATTTAATTTCATGGCAAATGAATAATTATTATTTCAATTAAAAATCATTAAAATCATTCAATTTAATAATTATTACTTAAGATTTCTATAATTTCATACAAATTAATCATTATTAATTCAAGTTAAAATAAATCAATTAAATATTTATTAAATAAGAATTTTATAATTTCATGCAAAATAATCCTAATTAATATGAGTTAAAATCATTCAATTTCATAATTATTAATTAACAAATTATTAATTTCAAGAAAATTAATCATTATTAATAAAATTTAAAATCATTCAATTTAATAATTGCTAATTAACAACTTTGTAATTTCATTCAAATTAATTAAATTGTATTAAGATTAATTAAATAATTTTAAAATTAAATGATTAAAAATTCCATGCAAATTAATTAATATTTAATAATTGTAAATTAATTAATAATTTACTATTCTGATTTTGAGATGTGATAATTAAAAAACAAAAAAATTGATAAACGAAGGATATCTTATAAATGATGGATCTATGAATATCTTGCGAGATATCTCATTCTCGGTACTTCTTAAAAAGAATTGCCTTTGACAACTAGCTTCATGTAAGATGTCAAAATGAGACGTCTCGTGAGATATTTAATCTTGATCGTCTTTTTCTCTTAAGATGTTATACTAGTCTGACTTCGAGATGCGATACATAAAAGATAAAAAAATTGACAATCGTAAGATATCTTATGAACGATGGATCTATCAATATTGTACGAGATATTTCATTTTGGGTATCTCTCAAAAAGTGTTTCCTTCGTATAGGACTAGCTTCTTGTAAAATGTCAAAATGAGATATCTCGTAAGATATTTAATCTTGATCCTCTTTTTCTGTCAAGATGTTATACTAGTCTGACTTCGAGCTATGATATGTAAAAGACAAAAAAAATTGATAATCGCAGGATGTCTTATGAATGATGGATCTGTCAATATCTTACGAGATATCTCATTTTGGGCATCTTTCAAAAAGTGTTGCCTTGTATATGATGAGATTCGTGTAAGATATCTCATTTTTGATATCACTCAAGAAGCGTTGCCTTTATATATGACTAGATTCATGTAATATGTCAAAATGATATCGATAACTCGTGAGATATTAAATTTTGATCGTCTTTTTTATTAAGATGTAATACTAGTCTGACTTCGAGATATGATACGTAAAAGATAAAAAAATTGATAACCTTAGGATATCTTATGAATGATAAATCGATCAATATCTTACGAGATATCTCATTTTGAGTATATTTCAAGAAGCATTGCCTTTATATATGATTAGATTCATGTAAAATGTCAAAATGAGATAATTCGACTTCGATATATGATACGTAAAACATAAAAAAAATTGATAATCGTAGGATGTCTTATAAATGGTGGATCTACCAATATCTTGCGACATATCTCATTTTGGGTATATCTCAAAAACCGTTGCCTTTGTATAGGACTAGAATCATGTAAGATGTTAAAATGAGATATCTCGTAAGATATTTCATTTTGATCGTCTTTTTATCTCGAGATGTTATACTAGTCTTATTTCGAGATGTGATAATTAAAAGACAAAAAAAATTGATAACCGTAGGATATCTTATGAATGATGGGTCCATAAATATCTTACGAGATACCTTATTTTGGATATCTTTCACACTACAAGATTCCTGCGTTTCAGCGACGATCAAAAATCCTGAAAGCAATTAAGAGACGATTTTTAATCGACGCTAAAGCTTTCCTGAAAGTCGCCTCGCTAAAAAATTAGTGATGATATTGGTCATCGACGCTAAATATCAGCGATATAATTCCACGCGCGTGCTATTTTGTGGCGTCAAAAAAATAGCATCATCGCTGAATCATCGCTACTATTTTAAAAAGATCATCTCTACATCGTCGCTCTCATTAAAATTTAATATTCCTTGTCTCAACTAATCATCGCTTAATCGTCGCTAAATCGTCGCTTTTGTTAAATTCTAATGTTCCCTGTCTCAACTAATCGTCACTAAAATAGAATACAATAAAAAAATAGTTTAATTTATATGGGTGCTCATTTAGAGCCTTACATATCTCAATTCATACCTGAAAATAATATACATTCAATCACATATATTCAATCACACACATTCAATCCTACATATTGAATCACAAATATTCAATGACTAATTTTCAATTACACACATTTACTCTAAATCAAATTAGATTAACCAAAAAAGGAATACACATTGATGTTTTCAATTACAAACATTGATGCTTTCATTAACGTCAAAAGTGTTCCTCAATTTTTTTTACTGAACAATATTTGAAATATCTAAAGTCTTACCTTTTGGTCGAGGTGTCAAATTGAAAGTATTATCTTCTTCCTAATAAATTCTCGATAACGGAATAATTTGGTTCAACTCAGATGAAGCAGGAATAACATGAACATTACTCGATGATGGACGATTGGAGTCGTTGCTTGTAGACTTAGCCTGAAAATAAATGAAGATATTAAAAAATTAATTAATTGAAAAACTTATTTAAAAACATTTATTAAACTCACATGAATATTTTCAAGTAACCGTTGTTCCATCATTTGAAGACGTTTTTCGTGTTGTATTTCCAATGCTTCCATTCGTTTTTCAACAGTTTTGGAAACTGCAAATTCAAAATCTTCAGTGTTATACTTCTCAGTTTCCTCATTGCTCATTTTCTTTATTTTTTATTTGATAACATCGAGTCATTGCCAACTATAAATCTCAGAATGCGGCCATTTTTCTTTCCTTTTGATGCTTCTAGATAAGGTTGATGAAGCACGGAATCTGCTACCAATGAGCTCGTGGGGTTGCGAGAAGGGCCGGAGGCTTTGGAGTCCACGACGCGCGCTCTACGTCAAACACCTGCAGAAGAGGAGGGGAATCGGCGACTCTCTCGGGAGTAGGCGCTTCGGGCTCCTTCGTTGCTCTAGTGTGGAGTGTGAGTGGTCAAGATCTGTTGTGAATGGAGGACACCCCTAGGACCCCTTTTATAGGGTCCTGGAGGCGTTTCCCTATTCATTAGAGTGGGGCCCACCTCATTATGGTAACCTATTGAAGGGTGCCATAATGACGTGAGCCCACTAAAGTAACACCTGGGAGTCGGCGACTCAGGTATGGGAGTCTACGATTCAGAGGTGGAGTCACCGACTCCCTTGAGGTCAGGTCCTTGGTCTACCAGACCCGAGTGTCCTGTCTAGAGTCGACGATACACCCTTGGAATCGGCGACTTAGTAGTCCCAGTCGGCGATTCCCAGGTGTTGCCTTGAGTTCTTGACGTAGACACTTGCTCCACACCGTGGAAGCTTTTTGGGGATCCAGTATAAAGCAACAGAACCCTAGTCCTTGTTGAAGGGCGTTGCTGTGAGTGACTGACGTAATCAGGCATGTCTCACCAGTACTACCCTCTGAAGAGAGCACAAGAAACATGCGTGTATCGCCGGTATCCCCCCTGGTGAGACATGCCTAATTACGTCAGTCACTCCCAGCAACGCCCTTCAACAAGGACTAGGATCCCGTCGCTTTATGCTGGACCCCCGGAGAGTTCCACAAATGCGGAGGAAGTGTCTACGTCAAGTACTCAAGGTAACACCTGGGAATCGTCGACTAAGACTACCAAGTCGCCGACTCCAGGGGTAAATCGTCGACTCTAGGCCTCGTGGTCAGTTCTGGTAGACTGCCAACTTGGCTCATGGGGAGTAGGTGACCACACCTTTGAATCGATGACTCCCATACCTGAGTCGTCGATTCCCAACCGTTACTTGGGAGAGCCCACGTTATTATGGCACCCTTAATTGGGCACCATAATGGAGTGAGCCCCAGGAACGCTAATGAATGGGGAAACGTCCCCCGATACCCTATAAAAGGGGTCCTTGGGGGTCCTCTACTCCCAAGTTATTCCCATTTGACACATATCCAACCAGAGAACTAAGGAGCCCAAGTCGCCGACTCCCCTCCACTTTTGCAGGTATTTAACGTAGAGCACGTGTCGTGGACTCCAAAGCCTTCGGCCCTCCTCGCAAGGCCACGAGCCTACTGGTAGCAGATTTCGTGCTTCATCACCCCCCCAAGCAAGGTGATCCGCATCAAAGCCAAAGCGACAAGATTGGATCGAATCATTGCGGCCACAGCGACACAATGACTCCGATATCTATGCACTATCAGACGGATTGATTCACTATCAGAATCTAATTCCGGGCCAATGGAACTACGTGTTTATAGTCCATCCATGAACAAGGGAGACTTTTGCTGTGTCATCAAGGCCAAAGCGACAAGATGAGAGGGAATTTATTAAGGCCAAAGCGACAAAATGGACTGACTCCCTATCAGAGCCTAATTCTGGCCGAAGCGACAGAATGCGTGGATTCACTATCGGAATCTAGTTCTCTATTAGAACTAATGTTTATAGTCCACCCTGATCAATGGAGACTTTACATCCGCAACGACGGTTATCCCACCGAGGCCAAAGCGACAAGGTGGGTCGAGATCATTAAGGCCAAAACGACAAAATAATCTCCAAGTCTATCAAGGCCAAAGCAACAAGATAGAAGAATTATTGAGGCCGAAGCGACAAAATTATTCTTGGTCCATTAAGGCCAGAGCGACAAAATGGACCTGGATCTATAATGGCCAAAGCGACAAAATAGATCTAATTCTGGCCGAAGCGACATAATCATGCCTGCAAAATAAAAAACAACCTGCAAAACAACTATATCAGTCTAAAGGATATATTTATTGATTTACTGACCTTGCCGTGTGGAGCTGCCTTTCATGTTGCTCCTCCTTATGCTCAATAAATCCTTGATTGATATGGCCGAAGCGACAAGTCTGTCATGCTCAAAATGTGATAGCTTCTGGCCGAAGCGACAGAAGTGCCGGGAAGAGCTTACGATACTCCCCCCAATGTTCGACGACTTCTAGCCGAAGCAACAGAAGTATCGGGGAGAGCTTGTGATACTCCCCCCTTGAGATCATTAAGGCTAAAGCGTCAAAATGACCTCTGGTCTATTAAGGCCGAAGCGACGAGATAGACCGACTCACTGTTAGAGTCTGATTCTGACCAAGGCTACAAATTCACTATCAGAATCTGATTCTCGCTTAGGTTACAGAACCCGCTGACCCACTATTAGAATCACTACCAGAATCCGATCCTGGCCCAGACGGCGGAATCTTACCTGCAAAAAAGGAAAACACTCTGCAAAACAACTAGATTAGTCCAAAACGCGTATTTTATTTATTTATTGAACTTACCGTGCGATTTACCTTTCATGATGCCCCTCTTTTGCTCAAATTTCTCCTTGGTAAATCTGGCCGAAGCGACAAATTTTACGTGCTCAAATTTTTAACGACTTCTGGCCGAGGTGACAGAAGTGTCGGGAGAGCTTGCGATACTCCCCCTCGAAAATCATGCCTTTGCGACACACAAACTTTTGGGATGAGTGTTTTTCGAAGTACTTTATTGTCGATGAGCTATCTGTTGTTTTTCCTTTGCCAATCTTTCATTTAAATTACCCTTTAAATTGTAACTAAGGCCCGAAACTATATTCACAAGTCGCAATTTAGCCTCTCTGGACGTAAATTGGACTCTGCTAACCCTATCGCTAGCCACACTGGGCGTAGTCTTGGTCGTACGAATCATAGCTCAGCCTACGGTTAAATTTGCGGATAATTTATACCTCCAGATTAACATAGAGTTACGAGAGATAGAGCAAACGACGAATCGAAAAATATTCGACACTCGAGGGTTACCTTGTAATTTGAAACCCTGACAATGGAGAGAACTTGTGATACTCCCTCCCGAGATGTGACCACCTCTGGCCGATGCGACAGAAGTGTCAAAGGAAGTTTGTTATACTCCCTCTCGAATTTTTACGACTTCTAGCCGAAGAGACAGAAGTGTCGGGAGAGCTTGTGATGCTCTCCCTCGAAATCATGCACTTAGGGCAGTTTTGCTGGTATATTTTTACCTTGAGTCGGCGATTGGAAGCCCTAATCAGCGACACCTATGATTTGGGTAACTCCAGGGGGTGTTTTGATTTTTACCCATGTGAATCGGAGACTCCCTCTAGGGATCGGCGACTCCTATATTAACAGTCGGATCTTTCTAGAAGATCCTTCAGATATTTGGAGAATATATGGGGAATATATGCAAAATCTCCAAATAAGGAAATAAATCACACAGTGCTGCGAGATAGTGCCCGGAATCCGCGACACCCTTGTGGAGTTGGTGACTCTGGCGTGATATCGAGGATATGGAGATCAATTTCCGATCTCTTTTTTTGTATTTTTCGGATTTTGTAGGGGGTTTTTGCAATTTTCCCAGTGGCTATAAATAGTGGAGAGTTTTCCCCAAATCTCACAATACTTTTCCCCCTTTCTCGAATCGCCAAAAACCCTAGATCCTTCTGTCGCCGATTCCTCAGTTGTTTTTCTTTGAATCGACGACTCCTGAGTGATGTCTACCCCCAATTCCCATGTTACTCCCCTGAAAGATGTTGAGACCTCCGCCTTCGTCAATGAGATGACAATTGACGGACTCGTAGATGTGTTGAACACCGTCGAGTCGCCGATTCCCTCTCCTGACAGAGAGGTTGAGTCGGCGACTCCGGTCGTTCCATCTTGTGATATGGACTTGAGTGCCTCTGTGCACGAACTGCTTGGCGCCTCACCGGAGTCGTCGATTCTCCTTGCGGAGTCGGCGATCCCGAGCAGGGCCCTCGTGGTTGTGCCTGAGGGTTCTCTGGAACAGGGAGAAATTCCCAGGACCTCTGGGTCGGCGATTCCCCGTGTGGAATCGGCGATAAAGACTGGGCATATTAAGGGAAAATCTTTCTGTAGAAGAGGTCATGGCTCGAGTGCCATTGGGTCGGCGACTGCAGGCCGTAACTCGTCGATTCTTCTCATTGGATCGACGACTCAAGAGCCTGAGTCGGCGACTCCTATCAGTATGGATGACTCCTCTGCGCACCGACCTGATCCATTGGTTGTGAGTGCCGAGGGTCACATAGTATCGGGACTGAACCCGAACCAGGGGCCATCTGAGGGCGATGCCTCGAAGAAAAGAAAGCGAAGACGCGGCCATGGTAAAGGCAAGGTCCATGTGCCGGAAGAGGATCAGGGGGTCCACGTGCCCCTTAATGTTGACTTTGAAGAGCCCTTACATGTCGATCGTGGTGCTCGTAGCCCGCTTCGTAGAGCGGCCCGACGCTCTATTGAAAGGACTCCACCACCTCCTGTGGATTTGAATGGAAATCGAGATCCGGATCTTGATTTCGATACGTATGTTAGAGCTCCAAACCCAACTGGGTTCGCTCACTGTGAATTTGCCTTGAATGGTGCCCCAAGGTTGCTCTCAATAGGCCGCTTTGGGGACGGCGAGTATGAGCAAGTTATGACTTCTGCAACCTTGGATGTTTCGGGCGAACTATATCCCCCCTCCAACCTTAATGTGAGCGATGCTCGAAGCTTGTTATCAGGGGTGCAGATTTCTGGACATGTGCGATTCTGGGTATCGCGCCTTCAGCCTGCGAGTCTCCCACCATTGGGATTCCAGGCTATCCCGAGGATCTATTTCAAACATTTCTCGGAACTTCCAATTCCTGAGATAACGAATTAAGTATTACTCGCTTTTGAAGTGTCCCTGTCGCAACTTCCGACAGGATTTTTCGTGACCCTGAGGGGTTTTTTGAACGTATGCAGGAGTCTGAGGATAACTCCCACTGCGAGCTTGTTCCTGAACTTTTACAAGTTTGTTAAAGATGGAAAGCCAGGGTCTGGTCGCGTCGGGTTTACGCGACGGCATTTTGACAAGAATGTCGTCGACGACTTACCGACCAACTTTGGCTGTTCCTAGAAGGAGTTTTCTTCATCACCTCTGAGTTTCTTCCCGAGAGTCGGGAAGAATAGAACGATCCCAACCAAGTGCACATGAGTGCCTTGCTTGGGTTGACTATTAAATATGTCGAAGCCACAGACCGAATCGCCCAAGCCCTGGCTGACTATTCTGTGCCGCGTGGTGTCCCCTTTGTCCTTTGCCAAAGGGAAGACTTCACTTTTGAAGATGTGGCTGAAGTTCAAAAGCCACCAACAAAGAAGGAGGTTCAGAGCGGGAAAAAACGATCGCTTTTATATTTCGACGCCGCTCCTCTCTACATGTGCAAGCGATTTCGAGAGGCCAAGATGATACGATTGAAGAAGAGCAAAGCTGCTGAGCCCCGACGGACATTTGAGACGGGTTCAAGTTCTCGATCTGCGCCCCCACCTACTACTGGCTATCGGCACTACACTTCTGGTGTGACGCTTCCGGACATTAATGCCGATCCTCAGGTTAGGAGGGAAGCGATGTCACTTCTATTGGCCAAGTCCGGGCGGTGGGTTAGGAACGAGCTACTTCAACACATGACCGCCGCTTGCTATATGGCTCATGCATGCTATAGTTTCAATACCATTCATGACACTGAAAAGCTCCAGGAAAAGTATAATCAGCTTGATACGAAGTTCAAGGAGAACGAGAAAGTCCTAGCCAAGCTGAAGAATGCAAAGTCCCGAATGGAGAACATGCGTGACAACATTCTGCCGAAGAAAGACAAGACGATCGAGTCTAAACTGACAGAGATAGATGAATATGTCACGAAGATATTGGGACTTCGGAAGGAGCTAAAAGAGACCTCCGCTGTCCATGCTAAAGAAGTTGATGGTTTGAAAGATCAGCTTGGAGGCGAGATTGGGCGTGTAGTCTCACTTGAGGCTACTGTTGCTAACTTGAAAAAACAGGTTGCCCAATTCGAGAAAGAGACCACGGGGCTGAAGAGCGAACTTGCCAGTGCGGAAGAGGAGATCTTGGCGTTTTCGAAGGATAAGTCCGTGCTCTCTGGGAAGGATGAAGAGTTGGAGTGGGATGTGAGATACCAATCCGACCAAGTCCAATAGCTCATCTTTTTCGGACCTTCCGTGTTTCCCGCTCTACCCCCTGACTATATCACGGATATCATGGCATGGGTAGAGCAGCATCCTGAAAAGCTCGAGAAGAACAAGGATGCACTAGATAAAATGAGGACGAAGCTGCTAGAGGATAGAATCTCTTAGTCCTTATATTTTTGTAACTTTTGAACTTTATTAATGAATTGCTTTGCTTTATTTCAATTAATTGTTTATTTACTTTATTTCTTTGAATTGTAACTAAGACCCGAAACTAGATTCGCGAGTCGTAATTTAACCGTTCTGGACGTAAATTTGACTAACCCTATTGATAGCCACTCTGAGCGTAGACTTGGCCGTGCGAATCGTAGCTCAGTCTACGGTTAAATTCGTGAAATAAATTAAAATTCACAATTAACAAAAACTCGCAATGTTGATCAAAATAATAAGTTGAAAACAAAAAATATCGAAAAAAGATAACGGAAGATAGAAAATATCGACAATGAGATACGATTTTTTAAAGACCTTAAGACTCTATAATTGTACTTTAGATTGTAGTTTGACTCCGGCTGTAGCGACGGAGTTACTTTTTACCTTCATCGAGGCCGTAGAGACAAGATGAGGCTGGATCATTATGGCCATAGCGACCAAACGATTTCTAATCTATTGAGGCCAAAGCGACAAAATAGGCTAGTGAGTATTTGGAAACCCTAACCGTGAGTGGTGTATGAACCATTTCTAGGGTTATGTTCGTGTGTTCTCCACGTGTTCCTGGGATTCTATATCTATACCCTAACGTGTAGTTTACCTCTGGCCAAAGCGACAGAGTAACTTTAACCTTCATCGAGGCCATAGCGATAAGATGAGGTTGAATTGTTAAGGCCATATCGACAAAACAATTCCTGATCTATTAAGGCCGAAGCGTCAAAATAGATTTCCTATTTAGGGTAGAGTCATGAATAGGAAATTTGGAGAAATATAACTTTTATTCAAAAAAAAGCGATAAGATATTACGAAATAAAATCTAATTATTTTACTTTGCTATATACACTGAAAGGACCTAAGGAATGTGTGGATGAATACTAAGCGTAGTATTGCTGCATGTTGTCCGCGTGCCAGGTGTTTGGAACCATTGTTCCATCCTGTCGCAGTAGGCGATAAGTTCCTGGCCTTATCTCCTCCTCGACGATGTAGGGACCCTCGAAGTTTGATGACAACTTATTCCTTGGTTTATTCCTTTCAGTGATGCTAGCCTTCCGCGTGACGAGAGTTCCCGGAAGAAAAACTTTTTTGCGTACTTGGCGGTTGTGGTATCGCGATACGTTGGCCTTATACGATTCATTCTGCAGGTCCACCTCGTCACGGGTTTCATCCCTCAACTCTAGCACTGTTGCTAGGTTTTAGTCATTGTTTTGCTCGTCGTACTTCGAGACTCTGTGTGTTGGTATACTCATCTCGATTAGTACGACAGCTCCACTCCATATGTCATAGCGAAGGGGGTGTTTCCCGTGAGGTTTTTACTAGTTGTGCGATATGCCCATAGGATTTCACACAACTTGTCTGCCCATGCCCCTTTTGCCGATTCGATTTTCTTTTTGAGCCCTTGTACGATGGCCTTATTGGTTACTTCCACTTGTCCGTTTGCCTGTGGTCGCTAAACGGAGGCGAAGTGGAGTTTTGTGCCTAGGTCCTCGCACATTCTTGAAAAAATTTCTTATAATCTTCCTCCGTGGATGTGTATGAAACAACCCAATTTTATTTTGAGTCTTCTAATTTCGGAACCTACATCACCTGAAAATGATATAGATGTCTACTTACAACTACTGATTGATGAGTTAAAAATTCTATGGACCACGGGTGTCACGACATATGACGTGGTTAGTCAAAATAGCTTTCAAATGCATAATGCAGTGATGTGGACAATTAACGATTATCCTGGATATGGTGATCTTTCTGGTTGGAGCACGAAAGGAAAATTGGCATGTGCAGTTTGTTCTGAAAAAACGAGTAGTGTTGGATTGAAATATGGAAAGAAAGAGTGTTTTTTTGGACACCATCGTTTCTTAGAAAAAGACCATCAATATAGACGTAATAAGAAGGATTTCAATAACAAAATCGAAATTGAAGAAGCGCTTAAACCACCCTTGGGAGAGGAGGTATTTCTGAATTTGATTTTTTTTAGAAATTCTATTATTTTCGGCAAAAACGATGAGAGACCGTACCATCAAAGAAGAAGATGAAAGTCATGTCCTTACCTCATGGATGGAAAAAAAATTAATATTTTCTTTCAATTGCCGTATAGGAAGACTCTGTTGATACGTCATAATATCGACGTTATGCATACTGAAAAAAATGTTTGAGATAATATTATAAACACTTTATTGGGAATGAATGACAAATCGAAAGACAATTTGAGTGCCCGTTTGGATCTACAAGAAATGAAAATTCGTTCCGAGTTACATCCACAAAAGATTAGTGATTCTGAATGAAAGATTCTAAAGGCGATATTCAATGTCAATAATGAAGAAAAGATGATTTTCTGTAAAGTGTTTCATAATCTCAAATTTCCGGATGAGTACGCATCCAACATCTCATCAAAAGTGAAATTGAAAGAAATGAAGTATACAGGTTTGAAAAGTCATGATTGTCATATGATAATGCAACAATTACTTTCAATTGTGTTACGTCGATCAACACATCCAAAGGTAACATCTGTTTTAGTTGACATATACAAGTATTTCAACGCGATTTGTTCGAAAGCGATTGTAGTTGACCATATCGAAAGATTGGAAAAAAGCATCGTTATTACATTGTGCAAATTGGAAAAAATATTTCCTCCGAGTTTTTTTACAATAATGATACATCTAGTAGTACATCTTGCAAGTGAAGCGAAAGTGGCTGGTCCAATTCATTATCGATGGATGTATCCAATTGAAAGATATCTACGGACATTGAAAAAATACGTTCGGACCCGTAGTCATCCTAAAGGGTCAATTGCAGAAAAATATCTGGCCGACGAATCTATGATATTTTGTTTACGTTTTTTATATAACGTTGAAACTAAGTCAAATAGAACGGAAAGATATATCGATGGTTACTATGGTGCATCAACTCACACTTCGCTCACTAAACTTGATAATGGTCATGTTCATTGTATATCATTTTCAATTTGGATATTATTGAGATATTCCGAAATCTTCATATTGACGACCTAAAACAAAGGTACGTACATGACATGATTCTATTTAATAATTTTTATATCATTGATATATCTTTTTCATATCTATTTAATATTTACGTTTGACATATTAGGTATCCGACTATTACATATCTATTTCATATCTATTATTTTTGCCGAACAAGCTAAACAATATTTTTATTCAATAGATCCTATTGAATCTAATAGGAGTTTTGTATTAAACAAACCTTATAGACAAATATTTGATGTAGACGATGTATAATGAATCTGAATATTATCTTTATTTTATATTATCTTTCAATTAATTAGATTATCTTTATTTTATTTAGATGTATTGGTTACTAGTCGCATTCATTATCTCGATTTTCATGGTCGTCACGACTCCAGATCAGAGTGATGACTCTGATCACTCTGATCAACAGAATTATGATTGTCCTAATCTACCCATGAACACGACTGGGTGCGGTCAAACGAAAAAAAATAAGAGAACAAAACAAAGATCATGCAGAATATCATCCATCACAAGGACAACGATTTGTAATAAAATTAAAAAATGATCAAATTTTCCACAATAGTGTAGTAAGAAAATTAAACAAGAAAGTAGCAATGGTCGCTAACGATTTCAAGTTACTACCAATGGACGTACCATGGATTGAACAAGACCAGAAAAACATAGATGAAGCGATGGAAACGATACAGGTTCATTAATTTATAGTTAATTATTATTATAAATTATATAGTTAATTAATAGTTAATTTTATAATTATTCATCGAACAGAGAGAATTTGATTACAGCGGGTCAACCTCTGGTTATCGACGTGTCAACGAAAGGTTCAACAAATTATGGAGAAGCGCTTATAATGCTTTAATAGATAAATATAATAATGAAGATTTAACAGTCGAAAAGGTTATGAAATGTTTAACCGACTACATCATCAAAGAACAATTTTTAAAAAAGCTGGACGAGAGAAGATCGGGAAAGAAGTTTCATTGATTGAAGAAATTAAAGAAAGTAAAGAAATCAAGAAATTGATTAAAAAAAGAATATTATAGAAATTGACTGTTGGACTTTTTTTTTGTGATGGAAGAAATCGTTGTTGGTCAGGACTCTCAAATTACGTCAGTTGCTTCAAAATGCATAAGACATCATCAGTTGGAAAGCAGCGACAATTATCTGTTCTGGAAATCCCAGATAATGAATCTTTTATGAATTTATGGGCTTAAAGACATCATTGAAAGTAATGTTGCAGTTCCAGAAATAGGGACGCCAGATTTTGCAAAATGGTAAAGGAAGAACTGGCTTATGATTTCATGGATTGAGTCCTCGACTGGGACGTCTGTCTATCCAATTCTGGAAAATAAAGAAATTGCATCTGTTGTTTGAAAGAAATTAGAAGAAAAATTATCTCCACAGATGGAGGTGTACGCCAAAATAATCAGGGATCGTCTTCCAGAAATCAAGAAGAAAGCTAACCTGTCAAAGCCAGAATATTTGTTACAAATCAGGTCAATGTGTGACAATCTCCTAGGATCAGGTTCAAATATAACTGATCGTGAAATAGTGGAATTCATTTTAGATAGGCTGCCGAATGAGTTTAATTCCATTGGAACAACGATAATTGTTGAGAAATGGATGAAATATGATGATGCATATCATCAATTAATTGCTGAAGATATCAAGATTCGTCGAAGGACTGTGTCAACATCATCTGTTGCAAACTCTTCACAAGCCAGGGCATTTGCGGTACAGGTACATCAAGGGCTAAAATACCAATGAAATAAGAAATTTTTTAGGAAAGGTGGAAGAGGTTTTGGTGGAAATCGTGGAAGAGGCTAGAGAAACCATAGTAATCATGGAAGCTATGAAAATCGTGGTCGTAGACAACATGCATCATCTTAGTTTGGGGGACCTCCACCCAAATTGGTAAATTATTCACTGGTGTGTCAAATTTGTAATAAATCAGGGCATTTTGCCCGTTTATGCAGTGAAAGAGGAAATTTTGCATATGTTGCGGGATCATTGGTGGATTATTCATCTAATCTGGATATGAATGAGGTTATTGATGACATGTGTGTAGGATCTTGATCAGAGACTTGGGGGGGTAATAGCCTCTTTTCGTAATTTCTCAGAAGATATGCGGAATATCTGAAAATACAAGTTAGAGACAAGGATATATAACAAGATTTTTTGTTCTTTCTAAGTTTACTATAGTATATAGATACTGAGTCCACTTATAAGATTATACTTTCTATATAACTATAGTATATAAATACCAAATTATATAAACACACGTTAAAAAACAAATGAACAGATAACTGAATATATATTCTAACTTAATAAGTAATGCTTTTTAAGCTAACTGTAGTATATGAACACTAAATTCTCTTATAAAAACACAAATAATAATATAAGTTAAAATATATATAAGTATTAGTGACCAGGTAACTGGATATATATTTGAAGAAAAAGTAACCTCACTCAATGACCAGATAACTGGATGAGAGATCTCTTTTTAGTTGCCTTTTATCTTGTTATAACATTAAAAATAGAAAAGCGGAAAATAAAAAGAGATAGAAATTTTTATACTGGTTCATCCAAACAAGGGCTAATCCAGTTTCGATAAAACACGGAGATCACTAGCCTAAATATAATGGGAAAACCTCTCCCAAGCTTTAAGGCTAAAACCATGTGAACCACTTAAGAGTAATAAGGAACTCTTAAAAATCCTCTGTCAAGCATTAAGACTAAACGCTTGTGAACCAACTAAGAGTATTAAGGGACTCTTAAGAACCACTGCCAAGTTTTAAGGCTAAACGCTTGTGAACCAACTCAGAGTATTAAGAAACACTTAAGAATCTCTGGTGATACAGTATTCCAAACACGGTCACAACCTACCAGCAACTAGAGGTCCGGATAACCTAAGATGAGTTAAGGTATCTATTCTAGGGTTGGGGAGGTCCCGAGTCGAATCCTAGGAAGATCGACTTTCCTGAGGATCGACTTCCCTGGGATCGACTTCTGAGTAAAGTCGATCACCAGGAAAGTCGACCCCCAGAAAGTCGATCTCTGGAGAGTCGATCCCGGGACCCAATCTGATCGGTTTGGCAGTTAGGCGGTTACTGCCCAAACGACCATATTGCCTCCAAAAGAACCCCTATAAATAGAGGGCACCCCCCACTCATTAAAGGCAGGTCATTTGGAGCGAAAGGATTCCTAGCAAAGCAGAGCTCTGCGCACTTGAGTTCCGGTCCGGTTTCCCGCGGAGTTCCCCGCTTGGCGCTTGCTTGCGCGTCTTGGAGTACTGGTCGGGTTTCACCCCCATCATTTGCCGCCGTCTGTGATTCAAAGATACTCACGACAAAAGCTCCTCGACTTTTTCAAAAAAAGTGATCGACTTTTTCCCAAGTCGCCAGCTAGGGAGTCTTGCGAGGAAATCAGCCAGCAAGGGATCGACTTTTCAGAAGATCGACTTTTTCTTCCAAGGAAAAAAAAGTCGATTCCTCAACGAGCTAGGCTTTCAGGCTACGACTTCCAAGGAATCCTCCAAGTGCACTAGGGATCGACATTTTGAAGATCGACTTTTCTACAAGCAAAAGTCGAAAACTCATTCCAAGAAAAGTCGAACACTCCAGGATGGTGGTAACATGAAGCACTTCCCAAGGAGGAGGAGCAAATTCTCAGGAGGCGCCAGAGCAACAGCCTGGCAACTCAAAAACTAAGAGGCCAGTGGGTCGACCACCCAAGGCCAATAAGAACAAAAGAACTCCCACAGGACCTGAGGCTGAACCCGAAGGTGAGCCCGAGCAAACTCCCCAAGCTTCAGCAGGAGGGGAAAATCTGAACATCACGGTTCAGGCGATAGCTGAGGCCATCCAACTCCTTGCTGAAAAGGAGAAACCTTCGGAAGAACAACCTCAAAAGGGGAGACCCACAAGCAGCAAGGAACCAAGGGCTGCAGCATTAGAAACCACTCACAGGTTTATAAAGATGCCTATAGAGGAGCTGGAAAAAATGAAGGAAACTGATGGGGGTGAAACCCGACCAGTACTCCAAGACGCGCAAGCAAGCGCCAAGCGGGGAACTCCGCGGGAAACCGGACCGGAACTCAAGTGTGCAGAGCTCTGCTTCGCTAGGAATCCTTTCGCTTCAAATGACCTGCCTTTAATGAGTGGGGGGTGCCATCTATTTATAGGGGTTCTTATGGGGGCAATATGGTCGTTTGGGCAGTAACCGCCTAACTGCCAAACCGATCAGATTGGGTCCCGGGATCGACTCTCCAGAGATCGACTTTCTGGGGGTCGACTTTCCTGGTGATCGACTTTACTCAGACGTCGATCCCAGGGAAGTCGATCCTCAAGAAAGTCGATCTTCCTAGGATTCGACTCGGGAACTCCCCAACCCTAGAATAGATACCTTAACTCATCTTAGGCTATCCGGACCTCTAATTGCTGGTAGGTTGTGACCGTGTTCGGGATACTGTATCACCAGTACTCCCCCTCCTCTGCGTAATAGATACTTTGGGATACGTCTTTTAGTACTATGGTCTGCGTGTTGGACCCTATACTATCAGTATTCCCCCCCTCTTTGCGTGCTGGGATGTGGATTTCTGGTGATGTCCCTGGATGTAAGATCCTCTCTCACCAGTACTCCCCCCCTCCACGCCTGCGAGGTTGTATCTATGCTTCCACGGAGGTTGTCACGCGCTTTTGCCAACTATTGTCCGGTTTGTCCTAGCCGAAGCCTACTCCTTGCACAACTGTCCGGCCTGATTCTCCCGCGGAACCCTGCTTGCCCACCTTGACGCCTTGCCTGAGCTGTCCTTGAGCACTGTTTGGGTTCTCTTCTCTGTGGCGGGTTTTGAGAGTACCCGACCCCTCCTTTTTTCCGCCTTTCTGCGATAGGGGTTGAGT
>LFYR01000731.1:241217-251451 GCA_001185155.1 Zostera marina | reverse complement strand
ACTTAATCACGATCCAGGCAGAAGACTAGAGGAAACCCTTGATAGAATACTTCGAGAGACAGAAACTTCCTGAAAACAAGAATGAAAGGCGCAAGTTACACACACGCATTTCAAGATTCTGCCTGATCGGTGACATTCTGTATAAGAAATCCTACAATGGACCTCTAATGAAATGTGTCTCAACAGAAGAAGGACAATTCATTGTAGAGGAGATCCATCAAGGGCCATGCGGAATACACCAGGGGGGAAGATCTCTGGCCCAAAGAATAATAAGGCAGGGATACTTCTGGCCCACACTGAAAAAAGATGCAGTCTTATTCGTAAGAAAATGCAAGGCCTGCAAATACACAAAAAAATACAGAGAAATCCCGCAACTCAGCTAACAGGGGTAGAAAGCCCCACCCCCTTTGCAATGTGGGGGTTAGACATTGTGGGACCATTTCCAGTATCGACAGGTCAGGCTAAATTCATATTTGTGGCTGTCGATTACTTCACCAAATGGGTCGAGGCACTAGCTGTACCCAAGATAACTCAAGGAGCAGCAACAAAGTTTGTCTTCAAGTACATAATATGCAGATTCGGTGTTCCAATGCATATAGTGACAGATAATGGGACACAGTTTACAGGTGGGGAGTTTACGAGATTGTGCGTGAACATGAGCACTAGAATCCATTTTTCATCGGTATACAGACCACAGGGTAATGGGCAAGTAGAAGTCACAAACAAAGCCATCGTTCAAGGACTGAAGAAAAAAGTCGAACAGGCCAAAGGTTCGTGGGCAGATCTGCTACCAGAGATCCTGTGGGCGTATAGAACCACTGAAAAGACACCCACCGGAGAAACCCCGTTCTCACTAGCATATGGAATGGAAGCACTAATCCCAACAGAGCTAAGCATTCCAACAGTCAGAGTATTATCCTATGATGCGGAAGAAAACATGAGATCATGTGCGATAACTCTAGACTTGGTGGATGAGCTTAGGGATAATGCACAGGTAAAGAATGCAGCTTACAAACAAAGTATCGCTAGATATCACGACAAGAATGTCAAAGATAAAGCGATAAGAAAAGGAAGCCTAGTATGGAGAAGAGCAAGTGTCGGTAGAAAGGACTGCTCTAAAGGCAAACTAGGCGCGAATTGGGAAGGACCATATGTGGTGGAGGAAGAACTCCGACCAGGCACGTACAAGTTAAAACGGGAAGATGGAACAGGCATCCCCAACACTTGGCACGCAGATAACCTATAGTTGTATTTTTAACAATCAAGTAGGATTATATTACTCGTTGTAATAGTTTGAACTATTTAACTAATATGTTGTTTAGTTAGCTATTATCGGTAATCAGAACACTTAAAAATACATTCCATATATTGATTTAACAAAAATTACAGAGGAATGTAAATACAGGTTACAATAATAACAAGAATAAGATAGAGGATCGATCTATTTAGGAGGAGGGGGCAAATCTTTGGAACCCGTTGTACGATTGTTATCTTGATCTTCTACAGAAAAATCTTTATCAATGGTGGCAGTAGTGTTGTCTCCCGAAGCCTCCTCTTCTTCGTCTTCTTCATCCTCTTCTTCCGCAAGTGCCCGATTCCGGACTTCAGTAGCTTCTTTTGGGTACTTGCGGCCCCAGTTATGGACATCCTCAGCCTCGAAACCAGGACAGACATGAGGACCCAGATCCACCAGATCATTGTAATCTCGCACGTTGGCGAGAAAATCAACTTTAAGCTTCTCCAAATGATCGATCATGCGTTGAAGCTCCTCAGTCATATGTCTTCTCCTGGTCTACTCCCTCCAGTCGCTTTATCTCAGCTTGGCAATCATCCAGCGACTGGGAGAGCTTCTTCCTTTCCTCTTCCCCTTCGTTCAACCGTCGGGTAAATATATCATTCTGTGCCCTACAAGAACGAAGGTTTGCCTTAGTATTCTCAGCCTGCCGGGTGATATCGACAATTATCGACTCTTTGATTGAGACCCTGGCACGTTGAGCAGTTAATTCCATCTCCGCAGCCCCCAACTCCCCGTTGACTTTGGAGAGTTCCTGCTCCTTATCTCTCAAGAGATTTTTCTGAGCAGCCCAGTCCTCAGCCAACCTCTTGTTGGTAGCAGAAAGAGTAGAGGCATCTGAAGCTTTTTGCATGACCTCGCCTTCCAGATCTTTGCATCGGCGCTTCACTCTCTTCAACTCATCTTCCATGGACTGGTAGTCACGAAGACGAGACAGGGAAGAGAGGCGGCCCTGAAACAAATAAGCGAGCTGCAAAAAGAAAGAATGAGTAAGAACATACTCATAAAAATAGTAAAACAAAAGTACTCACATTACTCAGATTCTGTCCGATTTCTTCGACAGTCCGGTCCATCGGATACCCAGATATAGTCCGAAACGTGGTTCGGGCGGCATCCGTGTCAGCAACCAGCGGGAACTTGGTCCCGTAATTCCAGGGGTGGGAACCTTGATAACCCGGCAATTGTGCCTCCCGGGTAGAAGCGTATGAGTACCGACCCCGGGAGGACTCCCCAGCATAATATCTCCCACGCGGAGGAGTTCGTTGCCTGGGGGAGTGTCTCCTCGATTTCCTCGGAGGAGATGAGTCGGTCCTTGGGAGAGGAGTTCGTTTTTTGCTTCTTTTTTCCTCAGACCCCTCGGGCTGGGCGTCCTTCCCACCAGTTCTCTCTCGCTCCTCTTCTGGAGTGCGAAAGAGGGAAGCGAGCCTGGCAGCAGGAGACTGCACAGGAGTAGTTTCCACAGGTACCTCCCCTTCCTCAGTTCGTTGGACTTCTTCAGGAGGAGTAGGGGTATGCGCCCTCGTATAGGCGTTCTCATGAGCGCGGCACCTGAGATGTTGGGCATCAGAAGGTTTAGAGGCAGATGCATAAACCTTCGTACCCGTTTCATTTTGCCCAACGCGTTCAGGGACACCTCCAGGGTTATGCATGTAAAAATCTGCAAGAAGTAAAAACAGAGTTAGAAAAATGCATACACATAAAAAACAGAAAGAAAATACAGGCAAAGGAAGACCTTGTCGGTTAAAAGTATCGTCAATCGTGTGACCGACAGGCACAGCGATAGGATGTAGGAAGGCCAGCCTTTGTACAGAAGCTCCCTCATCCTCGGTCAGAACAGGACGGGGAGTAGGCTTACGACCACTAGTGGATGCAGGAAGAAGTCTGCTACCAGGACATAGCCTGCAATCCACAAAAATAAACTCACTCTTGTTCCGCCTGGTCGGAGGATCTTTCAAGAGAGCTGAGTGAGTAACAGAGGAGGCACGGCTGTCACATGCAATAAAAGGGCTGCCCTTCTTCGGATTTTGAAAAGTGAAGAAGTGGAAGAACAGCTGAGCAGTTGGGATTATGCCAGCATCCTTGAGAACATTAATGAAGCCCCTGACGTAAAAGAAAAAGGCGGCACCCATCTGAGAAATACATAATCCACAAAACAAAAGGATTTCACTAACTAGAGAAGGGATCGGAAGGATCGGAAAGTTAGTGAAATAGATACGGTGAAGTGCCAACATAAAATAAGGGGGCACATCACCGGTATTCTCAAAAGGGTAGGCCCAGTACACTCTCTCTCTAAGCTCTAACCCCCTCAAAATTCTTTGGGCGGCATCCAGGGAAAGGGTGTTGGAGCATCTGCCCGCGTTGGAAGAGAGAGGGTAGCCCGGAATGTCAGTCAGGGAAACTGCACAGAAAGAACCATAACCAGTCCCGTACTCGCCCCGGTCGAGAATAGGGACAACATGGAGACCGTTGCGAACAAGAACGGACCACTAGTGCCAAGAGCCATCCATCTCCCGATAGAAGGATGGGGCGCTTTTCTCCTCAAGAGGAGAAGGAAAGGGGTACGTCTCCTCCGTCTCAGGAGGGTAACCTAAAGGAGAGTCCTCTAGGATATGAACGTTCTGACTACAGACTTCGGGAGGAAGTTGAGCAGAACCGTCTGTAGCGAGGGATGGCTCCTCCGCAATAGGAACCTCCTCAGGAATAGTAGCCAAAATGGTTGTAGGAGGAGGAGTCCTAGCAGTAGAAGGAGGGGTGCCTCCAATTTCTACATCCCGCTCAGGAGAAGAGGAGCTGCAGGAGGAAGAACTCGAGCTCCCCGAACTGGATGTAGAAGACCCCGAACTAGAACTTGCGGGGGAAGAATGGGAAGAACCTACAAACAAAAAACAAACAAAAGGTAAGTTACGAAAGAAAAAATAATAATAACTTACTTGGTACAGGCTTGCGCATACGACGAGAAAGAGTTTTTCGCTTACTTCCAACAGGAGAGGAGGAAGGCGAATCAACTCTAGGCTCGACCACGGCAGGAGTAGTCTGAACCACGGCAGGAATAGACTCAACTACGGCAGGAGCAGTCTGAGCCTGAGGGCTAACAATAATAGCCCGCTCCTCATTGGGAGGAAGGTCTTTCTGCGAGTTCTTATCAGAAGACATTATAACAACCTGCACGAGGAACATAGTAGTTAGCCTAAGTTATGGCAAAAGTCGATCCCAAGGAAAAGTCGATCCAGACTTCAGGGAATCGAACTAGCAGCATAAGGGAAGTCGACCTCATAAGTCGATCCCAGGGAAGTCGACCTCATAAGTCGATCCCAGGGATTTCGGCCTTCAGGAGACAAGGGGCTCAGGAAGTCGACCCCAGAAAATGCGAACCAAGGGAATCACTTCGGGAGCGCAAAGGCTATACCCGTGGAAGTCGATCCCAGTAAAAATGGATCCAACTTTGGAAAGTCGATGAAAAGGCGTCAAACTTCACAAAGTCGGACCACATTCCAAAGGGGAACAGCTTCGAAAAGGACCAACTTTCAAAAAAGTCGGACCCCAAGGAAGTCGAACCCGGTGCAACTTCAGAAGAGCCCGATGACAAAAGTCAGACTCCAGAAAGCTGCACCTCCCAGGCTCAAGTCGAAGCCTTACGCGCGCTGAAGTCGAAGCGGAGAAGCTGGAAGTCGAAGCGAAGAAGCTGGAAGTCGATGCGTAGAAAGTCGATCAGTCGGAGCGAAGAAAACGAGTGGGAAACAAGTGAACCCCCCTCCGCTATTTATAGGGGAAAGTCGAAGATGAACCGTCGGGGGCACTGTTCATCCGGGTTCACCCGTTGGGTCGGAAAGCCCACGGGCCCGACAGGCCCAAGACGGCCCGGTCCGAGAAAAACCCCAAAATCCGACTAGATGGCATCGACATTTCAGGAAAAGGCATCGACATTTAGCAAGGAATTCGAAACCTTCAAAACAGAAGGTCAGGATTGACATTCCGCAGGAAATTAAGTTCGACATTCCCAGAAGGGGGATAGACGTCGACATTTATCAAGGAATTCGAAACCTTCAAAACAGAAGGTCAGGATCGACATTCCGCAGAAAATTGAGTTCGACATTCCCAGAAGGGGGATAGACGTCGACATTTATCAAGGAATTTGAAACCTTCCAAACAGAAGATCAGGATCGATATTCCACAGAAAATTGAGTTCGACATTCCCAGAAGGGGGATAGACGTCGACATTTATCAAGGAATTCGAAACCTTCAAAATAGAAGATCAGGATTGACACTCCAGAACTATTCTTATCGACATCCTCAGAAAAAAGATGAGATCGACTTTTGAGCAACATCGACATTTCAAGGGAGAAATGAGATCGATTTGTTGTCAAAAATCCGACATCTTCAGAAAAGGATAGAATTGGCAGTCACACATCGACATCCTCAGGAAAAGATGATATCAACTTTTTACAAACATCGACATCTCCTGGGAAAGACGAGATCGACTTTTGTATAAATTTTGACATCTTCAGAAAAGTATGTTGACCAAAAGAAAACATTGACTACACTGACGTACTTCAGAGTAAAGGTGTAAGTCGAGTAAAGAAAAAGGTAAAAAAGTATATTTATTCAAAATTACGAAAAATGATGAATGAAAAATATTACAGGTTCCTAATTAAAATTGATACGGCGACGCAGGGGGCGTGTGACCTGATCCAGCGGAGAAGCTCCGCGGCGGGGACGCCTCCGACGTCGGCCACGAGGAGGGACAACAGAAGAGGAGGCGGGCGGAAGATCGCCGCCAGACCATTCTTCAAAAATAGATTCCCTAGCAGCAACAGCAACACTCTGCCGCTCAACAATAAGTTGTCGCAAAGAAGGAAGATCCAAGGCCGACGACCGAGGATCCAAAATATTTAGAATCGATCCAGCTCCTCAATCTCTCCCTGAATAAAATCAGCAAAGAGACTCACAAGAAGAGCCATGGATGAAGGAAAAGGGGGACCTAGGGGTTCTATTTATAGACCCTAGGACAGCACAAAAGGACAAAAAATGGCAAAATCGACTTTTTGGCACAAGGAATCGACTTTTGGACCAGAGCATCAGGAATCGACTTTTTCACAAGGGAAGCGATATAAAGACCCAGGGAATCGACTTTTTGACAAAAGTCAACAAACACCACTGGGATCGACATTTCGCAAAAGTCGACCAAACTCAACAAGGGATCGACTTTTTCTTCCCACACAGAAGGGGTGCAGAAAAAAGAACCCAGACAAGTTGGAGTTGCGGAGGCACACCAAGACAGGAGGGTGTAACACGAAATGCTCCTGAGGAATCGTGGAAGTCCACAACTCGGGCGACGATACGGCAGCAAAATGAACTGAGCCATATAAAGATATTTGAACTCCTACCATTACTGGACGCAGTAACAAAGTAGGACGCCAAATTAACTCTACCTACGGAAGAACATGGGCAGAGAAAGTCTTAATGGTAACAGAGTCAGGATACGTATCCCACCCAAGGAAAAGAGTGAACCTCACCTACGGAAACGTAGGTTAGACGAGGGATGTACTCAAAAGTGGACCCCACCTACGGAAGAACATAGGTTAGACGGGGGACACATCGGCTAAAGAGCGAACCTCACCTACGAAAGAACGTAGGTTAGACGAGGGAAGTACTCAAGAGTGAACCTCACCTACGGAAACGTAGGTTAGACGGGGGATGTACTCAAAAGTGGACCCCACCTACGGAAGAACGTAAGTTAGACGGGGGACACATCGGCTAAAGAGCGAACCTCACCTACGGAAGAACGTAGGTTAGACGAGGGAAGTACTCAAGAGTGAACCTCACCTACGGAAACGTAGGTTAGACGGGGGATGTACTCAAAAGTGAGCCCCACCTACGGAAGAACGTAGGTTAGACGCGGGACACATCGGCTAAAGAGTGAACCTCACCTACGGAAACGTAGGTTAGACGGGGGATGTACTCAAAAGTGAACCCCACCTACGGAAGAACGTAGGTTAGACGGGGGACACATCGGCTAAAGAGTGAACCTCACCTACGGAAGAACGTAGGCTGGATGAGGAACATACTCAAAAGCGAACCCCACCTACGGAAGAACGTAGGTTAGACGAGGGACGCATCGGCTAAACACACACCCTGTTCTACAAAAAAAAAAACGTAGACAGAGGGGGTAAGTAATCAAGAGCAAACCTCACCTACGGAAGAACGTAGGTTAGACGAGGGATAAGCTCAAATAATAATCCTCACCTGCGGATGAACGTAGGTAGACGAGGAATCACACTCAGCCTCAGTCGCAGAAAGGCGAGCAAAAGGAGGGGGCAAATATGTAAAAAATAACCCTCACCTACGGATGAACGTAGGTAGACGAGGGATCACGCCCAAACCTCAGTCGCAGAAAGGCGAGCAAAAGGAGGGGGCAAGTATTCAAATAATAGTCCTCACCTACGGATGAACGTAGGTAGACGAGGAATCACACTCAGCCTCAGTCGCAGAAAGGCGAGCAAAAGTAGGGGGCAAGTATTCAAATAATAGTCCTCACCTACGGATGAACGTAGGTAGACGAAGAATCACACTCAGCCTCAGTCGCGGAAAGGCGAGCAAAAGGAGGGGGCAAGTATTCAAAAAATAACCCTCACCTACGGATGAACGAAGGTAGACGAGGAATCACACTCAGCCTCAGTCGCGGAAAGGCGAGCAAAAGGAGGGGGTCGAGTACTCTCAAAACCCGCCACAGGGAAGAGAACCTAAACAGTGCTTAAAGATAGCTCAGGCAAGGCGTCAAGGTGGGCAAGCAGGGTTCCGCGGGAAAACCAGGCTAGACAGGTGCGCAAGGAGTATGATTCGGTTAGGACAAACCGGACAATAGTTGGCAAAAGCGTGTGACAACCTCCGTGGAAGCATAGATACAACCTCGCAGGCGTAGAGAGGGGGGGAATACTAGTGAGAGAGTATTTCGCATCCTGGGACATCACCAAAAATCCGCATCCCAGCACGCAAAGAGGGGGGAATACTGATAGTACAAGGTCCAACACACAGACCACAGTACTGAAAGACGTATCCCAAAGTATCTAATTCGCAGAGGGGGGGAGTACTGGTGATACAGTATCGCAAACACGGTCACAACCTACCAGCAATTAGAGGTCCGGATAGCCTAAGATGAGTTAAGGTATCTATTCTAGGGTTGGGGAGTTCCCGAGTCGAATCCTAGGAAGATCGACTTTCTTGAGGATCGACTTCCCTGGGATCGACGTCTGAGTAAAGTCGATCACCAGGAAAGTCGACCCCCAGAAAGTCGATCTCTGGAGAGTCGATCCCGGGACCCAATCTGATCGGTTTGGCAGTTAGGCGGTTACTGCCCAAACGACCATATTGCCCCCATAAGAACCCCTATAAATAGATGGCACCCCCCACTCATTAAAGGCAGGTCATTTGGAGCGAAAGGATTCCTAGCGAAGCAGAGCTCTACGCACTTGAGTTCCGGTCCGGTTTCCCGCGGAGTTCCCCGCTTGGCGCTTGCTTGCGCGTCTTGGAGTACTGGTCGGGTTTCACCCCCATCAATCTCTGCCAAACTTTAAGGTTAAACGCTTGTGAACCAACTAAGAGTATTCAGGATCTCTTAAGAACCTCTGCCAAGCTTTAAGGCTAAACGTTTCTGAACCAACTAAGAGTAGTAAGGAATTCTTAAGAACCCTTGAACCTTTAAGGCAGATTCAACCTAAGAAATTTCTGGAAACTCCATAGAACCACACCGAGTTTTATGATTGAAATCGTTTAACATCTCAAGTGTTGATGTTGAGACACACCTCTCACAATACTTGGACCACTTACAAGATATAGAGCTTTTTCTTCTAACATACTGTCAATATACACAAGAGGGGAAGAAGAAGAAGTTGAAGAACTAGAACACATAACCTTGAGAGAAACTCCCACACAAAGCTTGAACGAGAGCTTTGACAAAAATGGCAAGTGATAGCATTTGCTCTTGGGTGTGCCTCTCCTTATATAGTAGACGTTGGTGGCATGGACGTAAATTTCTTCAACTCTTGAACACTTTGGAAGAACAGATTCAAAAACCTTCATTGATTCACTACAAAAAAAAGGACCTTGTATGGCGGCCTTTAGATGGCGGAAATCCGCCATCAATAACCCAGTTGTTTTGATGGCGGATGTCCGCCATCTATTCTTTGAGTCCGCCGAGGAAAGGTTTTGGCTCGACGGCGGTTCGAAATTGTTTTCGATGGCGGTGTTTAGTTTCCGCCATCTAAACTATCCCGCCCAAAATTTCGAATCTCTCCCAAAAGTAACCCGATTACCCGATTAAATTGACTTAACATGGCGGACATCCGCCATGTTAAGTATTCGGGGAGTCGAGCGGAAAAAGCGGAAAAGGCCCGCCCAAATTTCGATTGGGCGGACTTTCACTTAAGTCCCGTCGGAACTTAAGTGTACTTACATGGCGGATTTCCGCCATGTATGTTTTGGGATTTATTAAAAACCCCAAATCCAGACAGAACACGCACCTTACTGCCTCAATCGCTGCTGCCGCCGAATCCTTCCCTCTGTCGCCGTCGTTCGCTCTTGCCGGTTGCTGCCACTCGCTCCGCCGGTCATCGCGCCGTCGTTTCCTCCTCAGTCCGCCGGTGATCGCTCCCCCATTCCGATGATTGTTCCCCCCATCGTTCCGGTATGATTTCTTCATGTTATGGTTTTCAATTTCTTCATCTTATGGTTTTCTATTAATTATTTTTCATCTATTTGTTTATATATTAATCTATTATTATGTTTATCCATACTGTTTAGATATTTTGATTGTTTGATGGGTTTATGTTTATCTACATATCCGTTTTTGATTGTTTAGATATTTTGATTGTTTCAATGTATTTGTGTTTTTAATCTTACTCACTGTTTCAATTTTTTTTTATTGTGTTTTAATCTTACTCAATG
>LFYR01000731.1:160869-240429 GCA_001185155.1 Zostera marina | reverse complement strand
TTATAGGTTTTTTAAAATCGAGATTAAATAATTATTTAATTACTGTTTCTTAATATTTTAAAATTAAAATAATTAGTTATTAAAATAATTAAAATACTGTTTTTAAATAATTAAATGATATAATGTTTTTAAATAGTTAAATAATTAATGTTTTTCATATTTTAAATTAATCAATTAATTATTTAATAGTTTTAAATGTTTTTAAATAATTAAATAATTTACTAACTAGTTTAAATTTATTTTTGAAGCAAAAAGTAGTTAAAATTTTTAAATCTCCCAATTATTTGAAAAATTGGTTTATATAATTTAAATAACTATTTAATTAAGAATTTAAATAATTGTTTTTAATAACTTTAAATAATTTGTTAATTAATTATTTAATTTGATGTTTTCTAATAATTTAAATAAATAATGATTTTTTTTTAATTAGTAAAAAAATATTTGGAATAATTAATTATTTTATGTTTTTAAATAATTTAAAAATTATGTAAATTAATTATTTTGTATTTGACTTGTTATAGGTTTTCTAAAATCGAGATTTCGTAAGTTTTGGATTGAAGTAAAAGCTAATTTGCGATAAAAAATTAAATATATTTATTTAGTCAACTAAATTTTAAATTTTTAAATTTATTGTAAAATTAAATGATTAAATTATCATTTTAATTGTCAATTGAAATAACAATTAGCATATTAATATATTATTTGGCATGAAATTAACAATTAAATTATTAAATTGAATATGAATTAATAAATTTGCATGAAATGATTTGAAAAATTTGTTAATAATGAAATATTTTATCATTTTATTTTAAAACTATTTAATTAATGTTAAAACAATTTAATTAATTAATTTGCATGAAATTATAAATTAGTTAATCAACAATTATTAAATTGAATGATTTAAATTGAAATAATAATGATTAATTAATTTGCATGAAATTATAGAAATGTTAATGATTAATTATTAAATTGAATGATTTTAAATTGAAATAATAATTATTAATTTGCCATGACATTAAATTTGTTAATTAATAAAAATATTATTTGTTTAAAAATGAATGATTATTTAATTATTTGATAATTAATAATTAATTAATTTTTTAGATTTTAAAAAATGCCACGTAGAGTGAAGCAATTACCTCGTAAGAGGACTCTACCACCCAATCCCCAAGATGCTTTCCGGTTTTATCTCCCGGTCCATCCAGCACCGGCACTTGTACGTCCAGCACCGACACTTTTACGTCCAGCACCGGCACCGGCCTATCCCGCACCGCCGACACCTGTTCGTCCAGCACCGGCCCCTCCAGTTCGGCAACCAGCAACTCCGAAGAAAGTCGTTTATGAAACAGATTCGGAATAGTTCAATAATTAGCTAGATTTTCTCAAAAAAATTAAACTATAATTAATATTGTAATAGTTAATTAATTTTTATCTAATTAATTATAATTCGATAAAAATTTTAATTTTTAGGATAATGTCGAACGTCATGAAAGTACCCGATAAAGCTTGGATGAGTTTAGATCGGTTTTCGAAAGAATACGGTGAAGGGTTAACAACTTTCACTGATTTCACCATTTCGAATTCGACTCACCCAGAAGGTTATTTACCTTGTCCATGCTCGTTCTGCACGAATAGTGAAGTGATTCCTATTAAGGAGATGAGGAAGCATGTTTTCATACATGGTTGGTTGAAACATTACGATGTTTGGACGCGTCACGGAGAGTTACCGAGTAGATATGGTGAGAAAAAAGTGAAACGAAAAAAGACAGTGCCGGAAACTGAGTGGCGTCATCAACCACAACAAAATTTTCAGAACGTGTTAAAAATATTAACTGTAAGTATATATATTTTTTATAATATTTTTAATTTTCCAAAACTTATAAGTTTTGAATATGTAGACTGAATATGATTTAAGTGGAAGTAAAGCTGCACAAACTTATATCAATGGTAGGTGGAACAAACTCTGGAGGAGCATCTATAATTCTTTGGTTAAAACTTATGGCTCTGATCCTGATATGAGAGAAGAAGATATTTTAGCGACTCTTCCACCGTATGTCAGCAAACCTCAATTTCTGAATAAATTAAGACAACATCGATCGAAAAAAGGAAAGGTACGTGTATATATATATATTTATTATATTAATAAATTTAAAAACTTATTATTTTTTATAATTTCAGCAAATTTCCGAGATAAATACCGCGAACCGAGCGAATCAAATGACACATCACGCTGGTTCAAAAGGATTTGCGCAAAGACGTCATGAATTGGTAATTTATTTATAATTTATATCTATTTTTTTTATATACTAATGAATTATGTGAATATAGATGCAACAAGGAAGGAGTGAAGTCGAAGCTTGGTCAGAGACTTTACAAATGACATATAAGGGAAGCGATAAAGTTGTAAGTCTTTTTTTAAAATTATTTATATTTTATAATTTCTATTATCATTGTTTGATTTTGTTATTCTTTCAGCTTGAAGTTACGGAATTTATCAAAAGTCAAGAAACAAAATCGTGGGTTGAATCTGAAGCAATGACTCCATTTGTAAGTTCCATTGATTATTTTAAATATATTTCGCATTTCTTTTTTTTTTTTTTATAATGCAACAATTTATCGAAGCGACGGTCAACAAGACTTTCGAAAAAAATAAGAAAAATAGAATAATAAGAATTGGAGAAGCTGTCAGTATGGTGAGCACAACGAACGAAAGATGCAACACGACTACTGATGCAACACCAGATGCAGTTTGGTCGGAAAAATTCAAAGAATTGAAGGCATTTTAAATATATTTCAATAATTTTGTTGATTATCGAACTCATTTATGTTTTCATTTTCAGAACAAGTGTAACGAGAGTCAGAAAGACGTCTCCAAATACAAGAAGAAGTTCAATGCAATGAAATCTTATATGAAGAAACTCAATAAAACTTTGAAGACTTCCGGACTCGACATGACGCAGATGGCTTCTACTTTAAAGTCCACCATACCGTCTGCATTCGAATCAGATATTTCGGATTCTGATTCAGAAGACTCGATTTCAGACGAGTATTGATTAAACTATTTTTATATTTTCTTATTCAAACATCGAATGTTTAACGATTATGTATTTTAGTTTATTTTTAATAAAAACATCGATTTCAATTTCAATTTCAAAATCGCTTTCTCAAATATCGATTTCTATTTCAAAAAACAACGATTCGAACGCAAAATATAGAATCCTGTTTTTTTTAAAAAATGAAACAAATATTGTATGGCGGATTTCCATACTTTTTTACTAAGGTTTAGATGGCGGATATCCGCCATCTAAATATGGGCACAATCGCCCTCTCCCACGAATAGATGGCGGATATCCGCCATCTATAAACTTAGGAAACCGCCTACTGTACTTTAGATGGCGGATTTCCGCCATCTAATGTTACAAAGATAGTCGGCGGACATCCGCCATCAATAAAATTAACCGTCATCAATGAATTGGCGCCAAACTTTTTCCGCGTCATATTTTAGATGACGGAAATCCACCATCTAAAACTTTTCAGTTCCTGCGAAAATTTTCAGATTAGATGGCGGAAATCCGCCATCTATACAATTTTTGGTGGGAAATGAGGATGGATAATAGATGACGGTTATGGGGTTTTAATGGCGGTGTCCAAGATAGCGGTCTTTAGATGGCGGATTTCCGCCGACGATCACTTTAGATGACGGAAATCCGCCATCTAAAGACCGTCATACAAGTTCTTATTTCTTGTAGTGACATTATCAAGTAATAATAGCATTAGTAGGTAGGTTACAAGAGTGAGGATACCTTGACCTATGTTTAATTAAGCACACACATAATAACATTACTAACAGTCGTAGTAGCATCCAGGCCTTTCATTTTCAACATTACAAGTAATAATAGCATTAGTAGTTAGGTTACAAGCAGTGAGGATATCTTGGCCTATGTTTATTGAGCACACACATAATAGCATTAGAAACATTCGTAGTATCATCCCGCCCTTTCATTTTCAAACCATAACATTTTCATTTTCAAACAGTCGTAGAACATTCAAAATATCAAAGAATAAACATTCGTCTTATAAGTGGTGTCAAATGTAACTGCATCTCCGAATAACTTAAAATGTTGAATCATTATGGAATCAGCCCAAAAAACATGTTTAAGTCTACCATTAGAATCCTTGACAATGGAATAAAAGAAATCCAGTTGTACAGACTTCTTCATTTCGAATTCTTCGACCAGTAGATCAACGTCATAATTCTTTAGATCAACACGATCGTCGCGACACATATTCGATATATCCAATTGCGTACATCCCATATGTTCGATTCCACCAACTTTAGTTGAAAAATAAGCAGTTTGCTGTGAAACGGGTACATTGACTTCATTAAGAGATTGGAAAAGTAATCTGGAGGTAGATGATATCGAACGATTTATGGGAAAGAATCGTACTTTTGATGATGTGGTGAGGGGATGATTGTGCTCAAGAACAATATGTTTAACAATCTATACTTCAGACATACCTTCTCTTTTTATTTTAATCTTTGCACAACAACCACACTTTGAAACTGCATTATTACGTCGCTTGTCTAATTTAAGAGGATGTAATAGGTCAATTGTTTCTTCTTTCGAACACAACAATCGTCTCATAACTAAATTTTTTTTACCGTCATCCTGACTGGTTTTATAGTTAGTAGAACCCAAACGAGCGGAGAAACTCATTTTCGACGCATAATCATAATATTGATCAAGAGCATCAGAATATGAGGAATAAATTTGACCAAAAGTGGGTGGTGAATTCAATTTAGCATTGTCTGAAGAAGAATTGGTATCAGTGGGTTGTTTGGGAACGAAAAAACTAGGAGAAGCATTGACGGAAGAAGTAATAGCATTAGGTAGTCCAATTACATCATTATTTTCAGAAGAAATAGGAGTACGCAGATTGTCTAATGGAGTGTCATGGTTTTGATGAGGAACATAATTAACATTACGAATAAGTGAGAAACCATTGATTCTTGAACATTGTACATTACCATGAGTTTCATTAGGATTACAATCAGATGGTTTTTCCGTTTGGATAGAGTAAAAATCGAGACTAATATTACACTGAGGTCTAGAACGCTGTGTGGGTGGAATCAATGGTTGGGCATGGAGTGGACGATATGGGAGTGGTGTGATATATATAGAGGAGGAATTATGAGAGAAATGAATGGTGTTTTGGGGCTCAATGTTAGGTTGTTGTAAGGGTCATGATTGATCAATAACATTTAATAAATTTAGAGTCTTGCCTTGATGTTATGAATAGATATGACCAAAGAAGAAGAAGACCAAAAACTGATTCCTAGATTGAGGGGAGAAAATGAGATGAAGATGTAATGCTCTGTGAAGAACTTGAGATGAGAAGAAGGTTGAAGATGAGTAAAGAATGAAATGGAAGAAGATGTAAGATAAGAAGATAGAAGCCTAACACGATTTGACATTTTTTTAAAATTTTAGCATTAACGATAAAAAAAGAAACATTACATGACTAAGTTATTAGCGATGGAGACACAAAAATCAACACTAGTACGATAGAGACATAAATGTGGTAGTAGATGGTTGATAGATGTCAAAGTCATTTAATGGTAAAAAAATGGTAAAAAAAACAAAAGGGTAAGACAAAAACAAGAAGAATAGAAGCTTGCGTGGAAAAAATAAAACGAATAAAAAAATTAAAAATAAAATAAAAAACTACACGTGTTGCGGAAAAAAGTTTCACCGGCTGGCAACCGGTGAAACATGAAGGGTGGGGTTTATTTGCGTGATTTTGGAAGGCTGCGATGCTTTCGCATTGTCAAAGAATGCGAAGGCATTCGCAGCTGATTTATTTTGTATAGTATGATATGCGACCAATCGATAGATCATCTCGGAGAGGAGGTAAAAACGTTCACCGGAGGAATGTTAGAAGGATGAAATCATGGAAGAGGGCGATGAAATCACTGATGTGAAGAAGGCGGATCCGACGCAGCTGACCCAGACCAACAAGCGACCGCGGTCGCACCCAGGTGGACTAGGGATTTCGATTTAAACGGACCCAAGGTATAAACCCGATTAGAAAGTTATCAAAGGTTTTATATGAAAGGATAGTTTGTGGAGGAGATATAGATGTAAATATCCCCCATTAAATAAGTTTGAAAGCGTGGAAATTAGCAGCCGGAGAAGATATGAATTTCCAGGTCGTCGTTCTCGTCGGCGGTGCATCCAAAACCCTAACGCCTCTTGTCTCGAAGGTATAGGAATCTCTTTATCTCTTTGTATCCTTTTTTCTCTAAGTGATTTTAAAGATCTCACTAATCTACCGAAAAATACGCACACACAACGACAGGATGTTCCCAAGGCGCTGCTTCCTGTTGCCAATCGCCCGGTTCTTTCCTACGTCCTTGAGCTCTTGGAGTCGAACGAACTCAAAGACCTCATCGTGGTGCGTTTAATTAGTCATCCGAAGCAAATACGGAACACCGTCGTTTTTAAGATAAATTTCGTTTTTTTATTCTAAGCATGTGGTTTCTGTGTGATTCATCAGGTCGTTCAGGGTCAGGATGCAGCGGTTAAAGTTGGAAGTTGGATTTCAAGTGCGTACGCTGATCGCCTCAATGTGGAGGTTTGTAAAGTTTGTTAATAATGTAATCAGAGATGTGTAGACTTCGATTCTTTGGTAATTGTTCGGAAATTGGTATGAATTGGGAGTACCATGGATTTTGTTGCAGAAACAAATCTGGTTTTACAAAATCACCTAATTTTCAGTATAACCATAGACTTCCTTTTAGAATCCTCGTTCTTGGAGTTGGAGCAGTATGCATAGCTAATGGATTTTTTAATTATTTAGAATAAAAACAATATTTTTTAAAAATAGAAGTTGGTTTTATGTGTCTAGGTTGCTACAGTTGCTGAGGATTTGGGTACTGCTGGTGCTCTGAGGGTTGTAGCTCCCCATTTAGTGGCAAATGATGTTATGGTAATCACTTATATATCATTGTTTCATGTAAGGTGTTTGTCAAACTTCATTATATATACATCAACGTGGGCTGTACATGATGTTGTAGGTTGTGAGCGGTGATCTTGTAACCGATGTGTCTCCTGGGGCTTTGGCAGCCGCTCACAGGAGACATGATGCAGTTGTAACTGCATTGCTTTGTCCTGCTCCAGTTAGCGGGGCTTCAGATTCTGGAGCTTCTGGAGGAAAGGACAAGGCAAAGAAGCAAGTGAGGTACAACATTGTAGGGTTGGATCCTACTCAGCAATTTTTATTACTTTTGGCAGCAGGTTAATACTTAACTTATATCATTATCATCATATGCATGTTTTGAGGGTTTTTTGTTCTCATTTAAGTTAAGGAATGTAAATAGGGACTGAGATCGAGAAAGATATCCGAGTACAAAAGAGCATACTTCGAGCTGCTGGCCAGGTATTCATAAAAATATGGCTGTTTTGTAACCATTTTCTTCTAATCTTATATTATATTCAAATATTTTGAATTATATTCATGTGTCTTTTTTTTCATTTTGATACTAATTTTATATGATATAGTCATATAGTGGTGATATGGTTAGTGGATGACAATCAAATATTCAAAGTTTATATCATGTAGCCATCATTGTTTATTATATAACTCATGTTAAGTCTTATAGACCAATATTGTAAACAAGAACTTTGTAGAGGTTGATGTGAAGATGTTAGATGTCAAATATTATTTCAGAAGGAAAATCTACAACACCAACCATCTGATAGGAGAAGAAAAATATGACCTTTGTTGGATTTTTTTAATCCGAAACACGTGACTACAATTATGTTATAAAAATGTACTAAATAGACTAAATCTAGGGGTTATAAAAATGTACTATATCTCCTTAAAAATATTATATAATTTATAACAAATTAACAATATTGTATATAATAGAGGACATTGAAATATGTCATTTGGTTTGAACTATTTATTGTGTTGTTTATGCATTGAGTTATTTAAACTATTAGTGTAAATATGTAATATTTAGGTTATAGGGACCACATCGGAAAAAGTATTTTATTTAAACGTATTGATAAAAGTAAATGTAAAATAGTCCCACATCGAAAAATATGAAAATTTAGTTTTAAAGTTGGATTTTAAATAGAGAAGAGTATTGGTATTTTAAAAATATGCTTGAGTTTGTTCAATTTTTTTTGATAGCCTCTAGTCTATTGAATCTTTTGAAGGATTTTTAGAAAAATATTTTGAAAGACTCCTGTTTGAATCCTAACATGCCTGATTTAAATAATTATGTTAGATCGGATTTTGGATTTGACCAGGATCCGCCTGGCACATTACCCTTCCCTTCAGGGGCGCACAGTGCGCGCTTTTGTTCGTTCTTGGACCATGCTTTTGTGCGTTATTCATTATGGAGCAATGCTCCTGAATATAAAGGAGATACAAAAGTAGATTTGAACTACCTTTGGTAGTGGATCACTAAAAAGTATAAAGCTAAGCTCTGGTAATTAGTTTAACTAAAGTAATTACAGACTAATTACTCATTAATACTAACTGTTGGAGGTTACGGTAGAGTGTGGACATTGTTTGGTGGAGTTACATCATTTACATGGCACTTGTGGCAGGAGAGGAATAGAAGGTGAAAAACTAGCAACTTTATGGGCAAGGAATTGTTAACGGCTGAGATTATCAAGGACTTTAAGATTTACTTTGAAGTCAAGGCAAAAAAACCACCTGATGTTGTTGGTATTGCTGAAACCTCTGGTATCAGGCAGTGGCTATGTTAACTATAATACTATAAATTGTTTATGGCTCTATTTATGTTGTTCCCCTGGGGACACTGCTTACTCCTGAGTCCCGTGTAATGCATGTCTGATACGGGTTTTTTCTTTTTCTGTTTATATTATAAAATTGGGCAAGGACCGTTTCATTTCTAATTAAATTTTATCTTCATAAAAAAGACCAGTCTTTCAACATCTTTCTCTTTAATCGTGCAGATGGAAATTCGAGCTGATTTGATGGATGCTCATTTATATGCATTTAAGCGGTGATTATTACTTTCATGTGTCCACTCAGAAAATAAATGTAAAGTCTGTACATAATTTTTCATTATTTAGTAGTTGAATTGTTTTCCGATATATCATTAATGCAGATCTGCACTCCAAGAAATTTTGGTTGCAAATGAAAAGTTTCAAAGCATAAGACAAGATATTTTACCATATCTTGTACGATCTCAGCTGGTGAGAGTATCCTAGCTATTTTTTCTCAGGTCTTTTTAACTCTAGACAAAATAGGTGTCACAACTAGATATGTTTATTTTGTACTGTGTATTAGAGATCTGAGTTATCTTCAAATTATCAATCTGATATGGAAGAAAGCTGGCATGGAAAAGATACTGTACAGAATATCCAAACATGGCGCTCTCAACATCAAGCTGGTGCTCGGCTCAGTTTCCCCGATTTACATTCTTTGGGGTTTAACGATGGGAATAGGAAAGTTAATGATCATTTGCCAGCTACTCGAAAATCACATAAATGCTGTGCTTATATTGCAAGCAAAAGCACATATTGTGCACGTGTAAATTCCGTTCAATCTTTCTGTGATATCACTAGAGATGTGAGGATTCTCTAAGCTCTTTTTCTCTATACATTTATTTTCCTTGTAACAGCCATTAAAAAATATCAAAACAGGATATTTTTCATGCATAATTTTTCTACACAAGTTTAGGTGATTGGAGATTCAAGTCACCTTTCAGGATACTCATTCTCATTACAGAACAACATAATTCATCCATCAGCGCAATTGGGCATAAAAACTACAGTAAGCTTTTCCCTGCTTATGCCTATGACACTTTTTGTAATTTATGCATTCTGATATTTGTTTAATTGAATACTACTGTTACTTGTTATATTGAATAGCTATGCTAGATTTTGTAACTTTACATGCTTCTAATCTTTCAATATTTTTTAAAATGGTATGAATATATTTCCTATCTGTATAAAAAATAGAAATTTTACGACCCAACATTTTTAGATATTTACCACTTAATGTAAATCAAAATGTTCCTATAGAGTAATGGACATTTCGTTCTGGATTGATGGATGTGATGCAAGTATGCAACCAAATGAACTGAATCAAATCTATCGTTTGCTTTACTTGAATGTAATCTGTTAATCTTACAGATTTTCCTTGAGTCTTCAAATTTTCAAGCTTGAAATAAATGAACCCAAGTCCAGAAAAGGATGATTTTTAGTTAGAGTCATGTAGGATATGATTAGTTTAGATGGGGAAAGGTAAATAAGAAATGGGTTTTGTTCAATAGGAAATAGGTCATGTTGGTTTTGTTCAATGTAAATAAGATTTTTTTGTACAAAATCCTTAGTATATATGAAAGGTGGTTCATAATAATATAAAAAATCATCTTTTGCAAAATAAAACTCTTCTTATGGTTGAATTATGCTATTTTTGCCACTTTATGATCATATTTTGATTACTTGTCAAACTTATTTAAAGTGTTATACTTTGACTTGTATAATAGCTTATTCTTTGGGTTAGGTTGGACCACAATGCATGCTTGATGAAGGTTCTCAGTTGGGCGACAAATGTAGTGTGAAGCGTTCTGTCATTGGTCGCCATTGCAGAATAGGTTCAAATGTCAAGGTTAGTTTACCTATAAGTCTCTTTTTAAATAATATCGTAAAATGCTTATTTGGTCGGACCAAAGTTTAAAAAGCGTGGAAGCACTGTGCACAAGGCGCACTGGGACAGCTTTTGCGCCAGTGACATTTTCGTAAATAAATGCAAAAACCTGTAAAATACATATAATTTCTTTTTTGATAATCGTAAAATTTCATTAGTAGAATGAAGTGGGTCTTTCCCTGTACAAATACATATAATTTCAGATATGTATCAAATGCATATGAATATGTAAATCCTGTAAGAAAGACAGACTTTTGGAAGTCCAGCAAGAAATCAAAGAAGGTGGACGGAAAGATCGGGATAGTTTGAATCACGACTTTAATTTTAAAATTAGGCGAGTCATGGAAGAGTTCGGGTAGGATCCACCCACCCTAAGGTGATGCAAATTCAGACTACCGGTACTATTTAATCTTTTCTCACTTTTCAATGTGACAATTAATAAAAAATTCAAAAATACAACATAAACCTCTCCCAATCTCTGTAGGCAATCACTGGTCTTAAAGAGGACTAGGATGAATGTAGGGTTTAGTTACAAACCAACGTGAACATTATCATTGTTCAAACAAAAGAAAGAAAAATATTATGTGTGAAGTATATAGAGATTATTTCCTCTTTATTTAGGGAGAGAGACAGGGATGATACAGGGAAATTATTGATTGATTACTGATTTTAATTAACTTGATCCATGTATATTATTACTAATTCTATCAGTAATGTAGTATTATCTGATAATGTTTTAATGGTTGTTCCTACTTCTAAGATGTACATATTTGAAGTGAATCAAATACAATGCAAGTAATGTCTGTATTCTAAGTTAGTATACAAAATGTCAAAATTTGGGTATTTGATTATTTTCTATTTCAATTTCCATTTATTCTGCCTCGTTAGTCATTACATTATTGATTATTCACAAATGCAGATTGTGAATTCCATTGTGATGAATCACGTGACCATTGAGGATGGATGTTTGGTTCAGGGGTCTATTGTCTGCAGCAATGTGCAGCTCCAAGAACATGCTGTCTTGAAAGACTGTCAGGTAATTTTCATCTCATATATACAATTGTCTTGTTTCTCTTTTCCATTCTTAAACTATCATGCGATTCTTTCTCATTAACTTAAGATTGGAGCGGGTTATGTTGTTACTGCGGGGAGTGAATACAAGGCCGAATCATTCACAAAGAAGTAGGTTATCTAAATCCAATGTTCTCTTGTGATTTTTGCTTCATTTTTTTGACATTTTTGTAACTTCTCAATTTCTCATGCAAGCGTGTTATACTGTAGCTTGTTTTCCCCCCAACTGTGTGTTTTAACTTTTAAATGTACTCAATTTAAGCTATAGGTTTATATGTTTATCATTATTCGAATTAAAATTCATGGTTCGTCATTTTAGCATCGAAGTAATGAGTCCATTACTTTATGTAATATTTTGAAAAATGAAAATTTAATTTCTTTCAAAAAAATATAACTTTATGATAAAAAATATCATTGGAAGCCTTTGAAATTTTGAAGGGCTATTTTCCAATTCATCTAACTCCTTTTGTCTTACTCTTTTGCTAAATGAGTTAATACTCTCTCAAGTCCCTAGTTCTTGTTATTAATTGTTTTGATTATTTTCTACCCTCCCGTCTCCCACGTAAATCAATCTACAATATTCAGCCTGATAGCTCCTCTTCGGATTTTTAACTGCTTTGATTGTTAGTTTGATAAAAAAAATGGCCATGACATTATTATTTATTAGATGCGAGAAAAGCTGAAATCAAAAGAAAACTGAATCATGTTTTTTGTAATTATAGCTATAAAATTTTAGAATACACAGAAAGACTGAAAGACCACACATCTTTTGGTATATAATGTCCAAACAGCCAAAATATATATATTTTTAGGAAGGAGACCATAGCGGGCTCTACTGTACAAGATCTTTGACAAGAAAACTTCCCCAGTTTTTCACACTGCTTGATATCTAATACAATGAATATAATTCATCAAAAATCCCCAAAACAACAAGATCATGTATGCTTTGAATGACTGAATGGTAGGAAAATACCCTTTGAATTATACTATCGACCCTCTCGTAGGTCTTCTGAGAACATGGCATTTCTTGACAAGTTGTCATTGTCAGTTAAACTTAAACTTGAGAAGGGCCCTGAAAAAAACGTAGATGTGGCAGTGGCGTTGTCATCATTGATTGTGGATGATGGTCTCGCATTGGAACGAGTTATGGAAGATAATGTGTTGGGCTCCTGGATTTCTGTGGTGCGTTGGACCATTTTAAGAGATTGTACCACTTCCCCCATTGTCGGTCGTTGGCTTGCTTCAGGAGCAACACAAGCGGCTGCAACAGTGCATACTCGTAGACAATCATTTTCTGGGTACTTTCCCACAATCCTTGGATCAACTAGATCATCTAAACGCTCTTTATCTCGAAGAATTGGTCGAGCCTATATCAAACAGCCAGCAATTGAATCAGAGCATGATAAGGTAATAAAGCCAATTAATCAAGCATGCTTATGAGTTTCTCTGGAGATTTTGAACCCAGAGTAACTAACAAAGGACAACAAAAAATTACCCAATTCACAAGGTTTTCCTGACCAGAAGCTTGTGACATGTCTACAGGTTTCTTCCCTGTCAACAACTCGAGAAGAACAACTCCATAGCTATAAACGTCACTTTTGACTAATAAATGCCCCGTCATTGCGTATTCCGGTGCAACATACCTAAAAAAGTTTCATTGTTAATGTATACTCGGTAATGTTTGACGTAGTTAGTATAATAGTATATTGCAATCACCCAAATGTTCCCATGACTCTAGTCGAAATATGATTTCCCCGGCCTTCAGGTGCTTGTTTGGCCAGACCAAAATCGGCGACTTTAGCATGGAAATCATTTTCAAGTAATATGTTAGATGCTTTGAAATCCCGATGAATGACGCATGGTTGAGAATCCTCATGTAGATATGCTAAGCCTCTAGCAGCATCAAGTGCAATTTTCATTCTTGTGTCCCAATCCAAAGGGCAATTGGCTCCTAGAGGACCTGTGAGGGAAAATGAGTTCTATTAGTCAGCATTGCGTAAAAAAGAGTTTGTTTTTTTTAATATAAATGAAACCCTTATTCACACCAATATTGAAAACAATAGACAGTGATTACTGATTAAATGGTAAAAATTTCTGGAAAACATATCAAAGCTTACCTAATAATCGCAGGCAAATTAGAAGTAGGTGATAAATTACATATGTAGGGACTCACACCCTAATCACATGTATCAAAGAAACAATGAGGCTTTAATGGCTTACCAAGTGGTTGGAGAGCAGAGATAATAAACAAAATTTGGAAGAAGAGCAAAAGATGTAATACCATGAAGCCAATTCTCCAAGCTTCCATTAGGAACAAGTTCGTAACAAAGAAGGTTCTGTGGCGACTCATGGTTAGAAAAATAACCAATCAGCTTCACAAGATTCCGATGGTGAAGTCTGCTAAGCATTTCAACCTCGACCAAAAATTCTTTATCTCCTTGCTGACCTCCGAGTGTAAGTTTTTTGATGGCTACAGCAGTACCATCACTCAAAACACCCTTAAAGACACGGCCAAATCCACCGGCTCCAAGGACACTTGAAGGGTCAAAGTTATTTGTTGCCTCTCTAAGTTCTTCGTAGGCGATAAATCTTGTGCAACCTGGATGATGGAAAGATCCTTCCACTGCACCTATTGATCTTGCCTTCACTGTAAAATTTTAAGCTGGGTCAGAACTATGGAAAAATTGTTAACAATAGTGGATATTGATTTCTCATACTTAAATTTAGTGCCGTGGCTTTTTCTCTCCTGAGAGATGTGACATAACAAAATACCAACATCAAGGTGATGACAATAACAACAACCACAATGCATATAACCACAATAAGAATTATATTCGAATGCTTCTTGCTCATGATTTCTCGGGAGGCTTTATGTTTTGGTGGCGAAATTGGCGATGAGGAACGCGGTGATGATGCTACTGCTGGTGCTGCAACTTGAATCAGCATAAGATCTGTTAATATCAACAGTAAAGTGTTATATTCTTATCTAAAGAAGAAAGAAAAATTTACCAAGGGAAGAAGCTAGAGGCTTGAACCATGTCAAACTGATAACTCTGTAGTCACCAACAAGAGCGGGGTCGATGTGAACAGCATGGTTATAGAGAGAATGATTAACTGTACGCACTTGTTTATATGAGAAACTCAACCCTTTATGAGGAGTGATATCCATTGTGATGTTGAACCCAGACTGTCCAACAACATAGAAGTTTCCAATAACAAACTGTGATACTCGTAGTGCAAGCTGCTCAGACAGCTGTTTGAGAAATTTGTCTGACCAATCTTCAGTGGTAAGAGAAACATTCTGGAGAAAAAGCTCCACATTTATAGGGTACACACAGTTACAAATGTCGGTACTATCTCGTTTCAGCACCATGTTGGGCTTACAACAACCTGTATTCATCAATCAAAGAAGAAGAAAAATAAATATCCAAATAGGCAATACTTATTAAGTCAATCAAAGCAGCGGTTTACCATTTGCAGGAGGATTGACTGGAGGCTCAGCTGGAGTGGGAGAAATAGATCCGTCGCTGAAACCTGGTGGGGATGCAGCAAAGGATGGACTTCGTATTATAAGAGGACTTGGGGTGGGAGATTTCTTCAGCATCAAAGAAGGATCAGTGGATGCTACCAGTGATCTATAATCCGGTGACCTGAGAGGAGATATCATTGCCATCGCCAAATGCTTCCGATGCTTCTTTTTGTAATGAAGAAGAGAAGGATTTGGTCGGGAAGAAGAACTCCATCTAACCATCCCCGGAGAAGGACCAGAAGTGGGAGTTTCGGCCGGTGGTATTCTAGGATGAATCAAATTCCATCTAATCATCGGGGGATCGGCTTCAACGTGACTTAGAGTTAGCAACTGGGTGAGCATTAAGAACAATAACTTCCATGGAATTTGGGTTTTTGTTGGTGCCATCGTTATCTGCAGCATACCTGTTTCATGAAAGAATTTGCGTTATTCATGAATTGCAACGAAAGAGATTATTTTCTACATCAATTCTGATGATTTAGGGGAGATTCTCAGCATTTTAAAACATAGATCCTAAATCAACATACAAACCACCTTACTCCAGTCGAGTCTAATTTTGTCTAGTCTAGTTCAAGTGTACTTTACTTACATCCGAAAAGAATAACTCCCGGCATCTTCGGACGGGAAGAAGAAACACCAGCAGACAGCAGTTCAGTCCCAATTCAGATCTGTTCAACACAACGACCTCAATCCGACCAATCCTAAAACAATCATCGGAGGGTTGATCAATCGTCCGACGTCCTTGAAATCCACGCCGAAAAGCAGCAATCAGCATCTGTCGGCAACACCAAGGGCGAGTTGGGTGAATCAATTCCGGCGAATCAGGTTGAGATCTAGGTGCGTTCACCAACTGTGGATTGAGATTGCAGTGGACAACAAGGATTAAAGAGAGCAATTTCTATCCACACTTTGTTCTTTTTTTTCCTATGTAGATAAAGAGAAAAAAGATAATTTTTTCCCCTTCCTCAGTTCCTCGTCTAGTCGTCTGTCCAGGAGAGAGCAAGTCTTGTTATATTTGGTTTTGGGTTCCGGTCAAGGTTTTTCTTTCTTTACACCCCTGGCATCTACTATTTAGTACTGCGCAGATTAGTATTTTTATGGGTAAGTCCTCAAACAATTTGATTTTTAGATACAGAACATACTTTTTGATAACGAAGGGTACCTCTCTATAAATGTAGAGCTGTCAACTTCCATATGATATACCAGAGTCACATAATATATCGTCGAGTAAATTTAAATGAAAATGTATAAAGTAAAATTCGAACTCTAGACCTCAGAAATCTTAATAGTTCCTGAAAATATACATTGTCACAAAAAAATTTAGCTTCGGATAATATATCAGAATTACATAAATTACGTACATAACGAGACTAAAACAATGAATTTTTGTCAATTTTAATAGTTATTGTAATATGTTAAACTAATTTCTTAAGTTTTAAGGACTTAGAAGCAAAAAATACGTGTATTGTCTTGTTGACTTACTTTATGGGTTTCTCCTTTTTAGTCATATATGACACATCTAACATATTGTCCACGTTGACATCCCATTTGTCGATGATGTTGATGATGTCAGCATCCTAGTCACAGGTTGATTTTTAATATTAAATATAAAAAATATCGACTATTTTAATAATATAATCTTAAAAAACATTTAATAATGAATTCGCATTTGAATAATTGATTCTGTTTTTTTTTATTCCATCAATGTATTTTTAAATCAATATTATTGAAGAAGGGAGAGAAATAATTATATAATCTTAATAAGTTTATCTTTTAGTAACTAGGAAAAGATTCCAATATTAAATAATATTAACTTTATTAGGCTTAGGCAAATAGGCAATAGACAATAACATGGATGTTATGATTTATGAATGAATATAAAAATAGAATTAGTTTCAGATCCGTTAAACCTTTTTGACCGTTTGATTATAATCCGTCGACTGAAAATACATTATTCATCAATAATTAAACTCTGTACAACGAGTAGAATGTTGTATGTTACAATATTCTCGAGTTATATTCGTTACCGTATTACGAGTTATATGATGTATTTTTTTTGATAACGAAAGGTACTGTAGAGCTGTCAACCTCTAGATGATATACCAGAGCCACATAATATATCATCGGATAAATCTAAGTAGAAATGTACAAAGTAAGATTCGAATTTTGAACCACAGAAAGTTTAATAATTCCTGAGACTAGTGAGTCAATCTTACTTTGTATATGATGTATTTTGGCACACCTGAAATGCGTCCTATAAAAATAAAATCCTTTCTACTCAGTATTTTAATGGACTGAGTCTGGGTTGGTTTGGACCCAAACCATAAATCTGGTCTGAGTCTGGATTCGGACCCAACCCAACCCAACCCATTCCCATGAAATTTTACTTCTCGAAATCCCAGCTATTGTTGAATTTAGACCTAATAGATTCAGTGTCAAACAAGTCAAGTTGAACTTTGGCTTATAACGTCAGGCTTAAACTCGAACTCGATAATGAATTTTACACGTTCGTGAGCTCACACGCGAACCCAGGCTTGAGTTCGATAAACACTCTTTAAAATCTGTTATTGGGCCTACACAATTTCCAGGCCTAGAATATACCTTGTTCCAAACGTGGGCTTGGGCTGATTGCCTCTTGTTAGGTGTCGCCCAGATCCCTGTTGGGCTTTTGTAGCCTCCATGATCAGACCGTCTTAACTTAACCGTTGGTCGTGCATCGGGACCCGCGAGACATGGGTTATCATCAATTGCTTATCAAAAAATCCAACCAAAACGATGCATGGCGAAATAAATATATTCATTATTGAATTGAGTAAAAAACAACAATAAGGTGTAAGTATGACAAGTATAGAAAAAAGAAAATACGTGCTAACACCTTTCATCCATATCTATGTCTTCATCTATTAAATTTAAATATGCAACTTTTCTTTTGATAAGGTGTAAGTATGCAAGTTTCAAAGTAGTGTGTGAAAAGATCTACGTAGCGAGATTAAAATCATGAACCTTACTGATGGTGTGTGAAAAGAATAGTTTCTTTATTCACTCACACACACTATCGCTCAGACAAAGTCTATTTTTCTATTACAAGTGAAAGGTCTTCAATCGTTCTATCGGTCCCTCGCTCAGCGGCCTTAAACACGAACTGTAAAGCGGCAGATAATGCTAGCTCCTGAACATGAACTGCACCACGTTATGGTGTCGGTGGCCTCGGTTTCGACCCATTTCGTAAAGTAATCTACTACCACAAATAAGAATTTCCGTCTTCTTAATGTCGGGGGCTAGGGAAGGGCTCACAATATCGTCTTCTATATTAATGCTTCTTAATGTAGGGGATGGGGGTCGTGATCGCTTTTATCAAGGTGGATGATCGTCTCTGGACAATCACACCTCCTCCAAGTCTTTGAGGACTTGGGCCAGTACTAGCCTTGTCTGGCCACTTGCAGTGCGCCCCCCTTTGGCGTTTGTCCTTCTATGGATGCTTAAAGTGAAAGCCTTTCCATCCTTTCGGAGGATACAAAGGCGGAGTGGAGCCACAAAAATACTTTATAATTAAAAAAAAAAGAGTAATACGTTAAAGTAATTTTTTGAATTAACTATAGATATTGAATAAATTGATTTAAAAATTAAATATTAATCCATTTATAAGAGGAGAAAGAAAAAATAAAGATCATTTTTAACAATCGATCTTGATAAATGATAAATAGAATTGAAGGTTGGTTTTGTACCATAAAAAATACTTTATTTGTCCCTCTTAGAATCCTGAATCCTCAATAATTTTAATAGTTACCGTAACCCCCTTGCCGTTCCCCCTTTCCCCTTGCCAAGCGATCTTCCTAGCGATTTCCCCCTTGCCCCCCGAAATCCCTAGCGATTTCCCCCCTTGCAGGCAAATCCCTAGCGAAGGCATGTCAGCGAGCTAACGAGCGAGCTAACGCAATCAGCGAGTGAATCACGCGAAGTAGAAGCATCCGTCTGATCGCAAGTCGAAGGGAAAGCTGCCTGACCGCGAGCGAAGGCATGTCAGCAAGCGCGAGCGAGCCCGGTCGGCGAGAAGTCCGATGCCAACGAGTGAGCGAGCCATGCCAACGCGCGAGTTGAAGTCCGGCCACTGACCGCGAGCGAGCCCTGGCGGCGATAGGGCGGCGATCGACCGAGAAAGAGGGATTAGAAGAGAGCGAGCATGCGAAAGCGAGAAATGGGGAGCGAGCGAGGTCATCTCAGATCAGCAGCACTCCACGCCTAGCTTCCAGTCCAAATCTACTCCCTAACCTCTTTTTTAACTTGATCGAAGGACCTCGAGTGAGACCTCGGCTCCACGCCTTCCAGTGACCGCGAATGAGATCATTTCGCGAGCAACAGTTTTCCACATCCGACGAGCGACAGATACAACTACCAGAAGATATGAGGAAACCTCGTTATTGGTTTTTGACTTTCAAGCCGAGGATTAGCACGCCACATCTATTCCATATATCTTATCTACTTTTAGTTGTTTAGTTAATTGACTTGTGATCTTTTAATTTTCTGTTTAATCAAAATCGTCTTTTAAAAAAAAAAAAAAAGTTATCGTAACTAGTTGAGTTAATCTTCTTATAAAATAATTGTCTTTTCCATTCCCCAAATCATTAGATCATGCATGTTAGTTAGCTTTTATGTTTTATCTTAAGGAATAAAAATCTACATATTTAAGGACATGATGAAACACATGTTATGACTTCCCTTTGGGCTTTGGTTTCATTTAAGACATTAAATCTAGAGTTAAATTAAAAGATGATGTAAAAATAAAATGTAAAGAGTCACTTCTTGAGCAAATCCCTTCTCGGGGGAGACAAGCTTTTTCCTTCTTCCTCCTTTCATGCCTTTTTCCCTCCCCGTCGTCTTAGATCCTCACCCGCAACTCCTTATCTCTCCACTTCTTTTTGCCTCCTGAAACTTATTTGATTTTTTCTCTTTTCTTTTATGGTCGTGATTCCGTTGCTCCTTTTCGGGTTCAGAGAAGGGGAAGAGAACTTCTCGTCACTTCTCCTTGTCACCGTATGACTTCGCCCGCAGATCAAGAAGCTTTTTCGATATCGTTCTGAGTTACTTTCAGATTTAACCAATTTTCTTCTCGTTTGAGGATGAAAAACTAAAGATTTAATTTAGAAGGGAAATCAGGAGGTTATATCGTCGGATGACAAATGCAATCTAGGAAATGAAAGAGGAAACGTGATGGGTTATTAGATGGGAAAGATGATTGGAAAAAAAGATGACAATTGCAGGGATGGAAAAAAACGAAAACAAGTATTGAAACTCTCTAAACAGTTTTAAAAGTTTCAGACAAGAGTTATTTCAACCTAGAAACACGATCCGAAGTTGGTCATAGATCGACACGATGGAGATTCACGTTATGTTTTTAGTTTTTTTCGTTTATCATTATATTTTTTTTCTATCCTTTGTATTCTTTTAATTTTATTTTATAAAAATCGCCTTTAAAAAAAAATAATAATAAAATGCAAAACTTATTTTTCTTTTCTTTTTTCAGATGAGATAACCATACTAAATTACTAACCGTTCATTTCAAATTAAATGAAAAGATTTTTTGAAGATAATCTTAAAACCTGTTCCACGAAAGGAATAAAAAAAACTAAATAAAAAATTTATCGGTTGATAAATAATGAACGATAAGACTCAAGAGAGATATCTTATTGGAACATAACCGTTTTCTGTTAATTTATTCATGAAAGAAAGAATAACGGTTGAGTAATAGAAGAAGAAAACAAATTTTTAAACTTTGTTTATTTTGACTAAATCGAAGCAAACGAAGACAAGTTTCGTCAGCCAGCTTCCAAAGGCGTCCCAAGGTCCATGGCCAAGTTTAGGATCCTCAGGCGCGTCTTGACCACTTCCGCACTCCTCGTACCAATCAGAAATTGCCGATAGATGAATTTTGACAGACTCCCAGTCCTGCCCATTAACGTCCTTCACCGCATCATCGTAGTCATCTAGGGAGTTGTCGTATCTCATAACGCAGTTATTCAACGCTGCTACATCTCTCTGGGACATATTGGGACTTTTAGTGAGGCAAGTGAAGGCGGTTTTGGCTTTGGAGGTCTGGTTCTTGCCAGATTGGAGAATGATGAGGAGGATGGTAAGGGGTGTGGGGTTTGTTATTGGCAAGTTGGGTCGTAATGTTGAAAGACATAGAGATGGCAATGAAGTCTTGTTACAGATATTCCTAATCTCCACCGGGATCGGAGTGGCACTGTTGTCTCCAGTAGCTTTCGCGGGGTTGAAAAAGACTCCGACGAGGAGGATCAGGAGATAGAAGAAAGCCATTTAATTTCACTATTCTACTTTAGTTCGATCTTCTGTTCTTATAATGAATTAAAGGCGTTCAAATAAGAAAGGAAAAAAGATCGGATTTTTATTAGGGTAATAAGTTGAAAGGTTGAGGACGTTACAAATTACAAGAATGTAAAGACCATGACCTAACGTATTATATTAATTTAATTTTAGGGTATTAAATTCCAATATTGGAGCTTGGAGGAACGATGATGAGGAGGTGTGACTGTATAACACAACTCTCGATTAGCCCAGTTAGCCACAATCGCTAGTTCGAGTTTCAGAATTCGAGTATCTGTATATGCACTTTAATTTTTATTTACTTATGTATCATGTATCTTATAAAAAAAGTGTAAATGTATAACAATCTAATACTATAACATTCCTTTTTTTTGTACAGTTTTATGTTATTGTTAGATTTTATACACAAATTGATTAACTCAGTTGGTTACAATCGGTAGTTGAAGGTTCAAATCTACTAATAAGTTCAAAAAAAAGTATACATTTGTCCACTGTAAGTCTGTAACACTAAATCAAAGTTGCCTCATTTTATTTTTAACATATATAGAGATGGAATGATAATACCAATATACCATCGATCCAACATTCATGGATGATGGATCAAAAGATTTAGAATCCTATTATACAAACAGAATGAATCCTATTACGGTAATTACAGAGTGAGATTTCAGACTATGTTTTCATACTATATATATATGGTTTAAGATTTTCATTGGCACACCAAATCTTATGAGTCATCCTGAAATCCAGCAAGTTGGACAGATTTCAGATATTTCTTCACTAGAAGGATTAATATTGCAATTGTCAAGACCATGGCCGCTAAGGTGTACATTCGATCTTCTGATATCCGTCCCCAAACTTGCTCTGTATTATTATTGGTTCTCAGCTGTCTTCGTTCAGGTGATGCTTCCCTTACTTCTCTCAATCCAGCGCTGAATCTAACATTGAATGGATCGGCATTTGCATTGAATGGATCGGCATTTGCATTGAATCGAACTTGTCCTATATCTTCTTCGACTAATCCAACACCACCAGCATCTGGAACTGGGGCGTCGACCATGTTTTCTTCGGTTTCTGTGACGGCAATGGAGGTGGGTGTGTTGGATTGGGAAATAGGTGGCGCTTTGGTCAGCATGTATTGATGAATCTGTAAGCAGGATGCAAATTTTTAAGTATGTTGCAAACTAAAATCTAATGTTACTAAGTGTTACTAAGCAGTAATTGTTGTATTCGATGAAACTATCAAACCTCATTGATAAGATTCTGACGCTCTGTAGTTCCATACTTTGGAGGCGATTCTCGTGATTTGGTGGCAAGAAGACGTCGATCTTCTTTCTTGAAATCCAGTGAACCCAATGCACCTTCAGGATTGGTCGGCATAAATGCTATCAAAGCTAATAATGCAGAGCGAACTGACATTTAAAAAATAATCATCAAAGATGGCCGATATATGTTATTAAATTTATGAAATAATGAAATAAAATGACAAATGACCACTGGAAGATAAGAATCACCTGTAAGCACATTAATATGTGCCAATAGGAGTAGAAATGTACAATCAAATCAACAAGCATGTTAACAAAAATTGATGAAAAGGGTCAAATGACTTATATCCTCTGACTTATAATATCATTTCTAACATAATAGGAGATTTGTGAAAGCATGAATACATGATTTCTCACAATGCAGCTTTAGCCACATTCATCAAGTTGTTTCAGATTAATATTAAAATCGAACCATATTGAAAGTGTTTTGAAGAGGAAAACCTAGAAAATGGGCTAATTAAGGAAGAAGAGAAAAAAACACAAACTGGGTAAATGACATACCACTCCAAGATGGCTGCCAATGTTCAGGATGGTGGTTAGAAATACTCAGGCAAATTTTAGTTTGTGTCTCGAATCGACCATTTGGCTGGATAAGAAAATAATATGTTAAAAAGCGAAACCAAAATAACATTTTGTGAGTATGAGTGGCTATACAGTTAATAACAAAAAAGCAGGTGGCTTTAACGGATACTCGGCGGGTAACTGAATCCTTCCATGATAAATCCCACCTTCAAACTCTGAATCACGAGGTCCAAAAATCGCAAACTGCCACTCAAATATGTTCTCCTGGTGAATTGAGCAAATACTGTTAGATGAAATGAAAAACACCCCCAAATAAAAAAAATCACAGCTAGGAAGGTCACACGAAAGAAATCATTCTCCACAGTAAATTCCAGAAAAATCACCCAATCTCGATTAGGGTAACGAATAAAAGTGATTTCTGTGCATTTTCGAACTTTACTAAATCGATCACACCCCCAAAAGAGGGGAAATTAATCGTCAGATCTACTTTTCCATTATAAATTTGAATCGGAAAGTCATAGATCGAGTCGAAAAATTGAAATAATCAGATTTTCAGGAAAGGGATCGGAAAGAAGTACCTCTAGAGGGAGACTCATGAAGTCATCTGACGGATTAGACTGCATCTCCTTAACCTCTTGAAGAATCCGCTTCACAGAGGGATTCTTCATGTTATATTTTTCCTCCGCCATCTTTACTCTTCCACCTTGACTATTTTCTGCAGCGTAAAATTCGTCACCGGAAGTTGGAGAGAATCAGAGAAGTTGGGAGAAAATAGTCAAAATACAAATTACAAAAACAAAATCGATTTCAGCTCTCCCCCTTTCTTCTTTACATTCTCACACTTTTCCAAATTTGTCTAATTCTTTGCATTTATACCCTCCCTAAACTTTTTATCTCGCATCAGATCAATTTATTTCTGAAAATCTAAATAGTTAAATTCAATAACAAATTAACAATTAAATAATTTATTAGGTTATTAAGTTAATGTGTAGAAAGACAATTGTTTTTTCTCATTGAAATGCTCTCAATTTATTTCTTTGAGAATGCAATGAAGTTTTATTTAATTATATACACTTTAATTTCTATTTAATTAAATCGAAAATCACGCGAGAAATCGAAAAGGATCTGAAAGAATCCAAAATTACACAGAAGCATGACGACATGCGAAAATATTTATTAAGATTTCAGAAAGATTTAAAGTAGATACAGGAAACAGAAACAGATCAAACAATCTAGATCACATGATGAACAAATGAAGGGCAGAGATTGATTGGGTGGAAGGGACATTAGGGCAAGATGAATGGATGCTTGATCGATCGTCTAGAAACGGAAGAAAGGATCAGAAGAGGCGACGTTGGTGGACGCCAAGATCTCAAGAGAAGCGCAGGTAGGAAGCTTCCATGGAGTCAACAACGGATCTGGAATCTCAGGGATATCCATGTTCATCCCACTAAACTCCTCCACGACACGCAGGACCTCGCTCATCGATGTCAGTCGATCGGTCAGCTCGATCAACTGAGTCTGCAGAATGACATTCCCAGATTTCTGAACGGAAACTTGCTTCTCGATTAATGCGATCTCAGCGGCGATTTTATCATTCTCGTTCTTCAAAAGTGCCGATTCATTGAGGAGCTCTTCCAGACGTTTCTGCTTACGAACCCGAGAACGGCGAGCAGATTCACGGTTGGACTCCATTCTCTTACGCTTCTTCATGGAATCAGATCCGAGCGACATCGCGAGATTCTTATGTCTTATTTAACGTTCTTCTTCTTGTCTGGTTGGACGGTTAGTAAGATTAAGACAAGACAGATAGATAGTTAGCTCAAGAGAAAACGTAGAACCAGTAAAGCAGGACGACGGAGAATGAATGGAGGTGAAGGAGGCGAAGTCGGCTCAGGACGGCAGAGAAGCTCATAGACTTTCAGTTCGTGATTTCGGACATTGGTGACAGACTGGATTTTAAAGAGAAAGATTGTTCCAATGAGGTTGCTTTGCGAAGGTGGGTGAGGTTTGCGACGGCGGTGTTTAGATCGAAGGAAGGAAGGAAGATTATACAAAGGCAACGTGGGTGAGATTTATAGAAAAACAAAAGGATATTTTTGGTATAAATTTTATTCATCTCCCTTGATTTTCAACAAAAGCACAAAAAAGACAGGCTGGAATGTTTAACAGCACACGTTTTTCAGTACAAAAAGAAATATTGAGTTAAATAATTGCTCAATGGTTTGGACTTTAGAGTTTGGATAAGTTTAAAGAAAAATACGTTAACAATAGTTTAAGTTTATCTATGGAATCTTTTGATTAGTCAAAGAGGAATAATCTGGAACATCATTCAAAGTTGAAACACTTTTAAAACATTTAGTTTGCAAGATGTGAATCCTTGACCTGCTCTTCTCACACACAGATTCAAATGAAATTTTTAACAAACTTAATAGTTAACGTAATAAATTGAAATAATTGTTGTAATCGTAAAATATCGGGAAGATATTGAATGAATATAGCAAAGGGGTAATGCAATTGATTTTAAGCATTGAACTGTTTGATTTAAATTTTGATGATTTATTTAAGAAACCTACATATTCCAAACAGTTCACATGCGCTAGAAGATAAACATTAATTAAGAAAACGATTCCAAACAGGAATACTATTAAATGTGTGTTAATCTTCGTCTTTTTCTAGGGAAGTTGACAAGAAGTTCAAAATGAAGCAATCGATGTCACCTTCAAGAACTGAATAAGGGTCCGAGACCTCAAAGTTGGTTCTCATATCTTTCACCATCTGATAAGGCTGTAGATAAGACAAGCAGTTTAGATTTTAGAATCGAAAATTGGTTCCATGATAGGAAGGTTTAGTATAATAGTATTGGTGATTTGTTGGTGGCTGGTAGCTTACATGTAATACGTAAGATCGGATTTGATTACCCCAACTGATATCGGTAAGAGAACGTGTATGTTCTGAATTCATCTGTGCTTGACGCGCCATCTCTAGTTGGTCTAAACGGCATTGGAGCACTGACATAGCTGATGCTTTGTTTTGATGCTGTGATCTGAAAAGGTAATATCAATAACTGGTTGTTGAATGGTAAAAATCAAAGATAAATTTCTAAGACTGTTTTTACTACAAGAGTACAACAGAGGAAAGCCGATAACAGGTACTAGTAACAATGATGATTGATGAATGATGCGTATTTTAAAAATATCTAAAGAGCAGAGCATTTTTAAATAGAGCCTTTTCACTTTAGGACGCTTAAAAGCTCATTGGCATTTTACTATGTATATTGAACTGGCTCAGTATGAAGTTCAGTACATTAGCTCACCAACATTAGCTCAGTATAAAACTACAGAATGTCGAAATTAAAATATGTATGATTAACAAGCTTAACAATCAGGATTTGCGTAGTTACCTTTCATTCTGGCATGTTGCGGTTATTCCAGTGGGAATGTGAACTATTCTTACTGCACTATCTGTAGTATTAGCATGCTGTCCACCAGCACCCCCAGAACGAAATCTTTCGATTCGGAGATCCGAATCATTTATTTTATACCGAGAAGAGAGATCTCCCAGGATTGGTATTACGGCAACAGCAGAAAAAGAAGTGTGACGGCGCTTTGCACTATCAAATGGAGAGATACGAACCAACCTATGAACTCCAATCTCAGCCTTGGCGTACCCAAATGCATACTTACCATCTACTTTTATAGTTGCTCTCTGTGAAGAAAAAATAGATATAAATATAATACATTGATTGTGTTTAAAAATAGACAATATACAGACCATGTGTAGTGATTTCCCTATGCAAGAATTATATAGTGCTTAAAATCACATTATATCTTTTTTTGATAAAGATAAAATTTCATTAGAATTTAGAAATGAAAAAGACCTTGCTCAACATTACAATATAATGATATATACAACACATAGAAATATAGAATAAAGACAGACCCCTTAACAGACAAGCACTGCTTGCGAGGAGTCCGTGTTCTCTAGGGGTAGCAAATAGGGAAAAACCAGAAACAGTACACAGATTATTACAACCACAGAACAGAGTTATGAGCATAGCCATTGTCTCATAGCATTGTCTTCATCCAAATCCAGATCAGGGGGGTTTAGTTTTAATCTCAAAGCAGATTTTAGAATCTTTTATGATCTCAGCTACAACCAAAATTCCCTTTAGAAGGGAGGACCTTATCGGCAAAAATCAAGGCATGTTTCAAGCCAACTCGGAGCTCCGGGGAGTAGAAATTCAAAACTTTGTTGTCACCAACTTCAGATGTGCCACTCCATTTCTCTGTTAAGCAGAGAAAATATTATCCATATCAAGGTCGGGGGTTTCACTGGGATTTTATCCCTCCTAGTATACCCACTAAAGGGGGCAACAACACATTACTTACCAAGAGAGGTAGCAAAAACTCCTAGTGAAAGAAAGGGGAGAAATGGATGGCTGACAAAGAGACTTCCAGCAGGAGGACAAGAGGCCTGAGGAGAAGCATCATAAGCCTTGGAAGAGTTCCGACCAGCTCACCGGAGAAGATGCATTTTTAGGCTCTCACAAGCTCTCTCATGTTAGCAATTAGTGATTTTGGTGTCTTGCCTAATCTATAGAAGATATGCTTAACTGGATAATTGAGGTAGAGAGATATTTCGATTACATGGGAATTGCAGAAGTTGTAATATCTAATATTAATAGATTATGAATAATTAAATATAGTTGCGGTTAACATTAAGGGGTACAAAAATAAACCTTTATTCCTGCAATCTCACCAGGCATTTCATCCACTACAGTAACTATGTAACCACGACGCTCTCCCCATGATTTGTACATGTTCATAATCATGGAAGCCCAATCCATGCTCTCAGTTCCTCCAGCACCGGCTTGAACCTGAGTTAGATATCAACCTTGTCATGGCTATATTATATAAAAATTTAAACAATTTTGGTTTGTGCAAAAATATATTCGAAATGCATCAAAATAATCTAATCTATAGAAATTCAGGGATTTGTGGGTACTTTATTGTAATGCTTGAATCTCTGGATATATTAAATAACATTTTCTAAATGCATTTTAATTATTTGTGGATTAGCACAAAATGATAATATATATTACATGGTTTATGAGGGAGCTTGGAAGCAAACAATGCATGGCTTTAACAGCGGCCTTTAAGCATGCTTTTGTAGGGGCTCTTTTCTCAGCACCTTTTCTAGGTAGGTAATGGGCGGATCAGGGTCTGGATCTGTCCGATTACCAAATAATTTAAATAAAAAAATAATTTTCCCACGTTCTTCCCCAAACCTTAAAAACATACGTTGGTTATCTTCCCCAAATCCCAAGAAACATTCGCCGGTGATCTTTCTTGCTGTAAAATCGTTGTCGTTTTTTGCTACATTCTTGTTGGACCTTCTTCTATTCTTCTCGCCGGTTGGTAAGTATATTCACTTCCACAAATGATGTTTTCCGGATTCCAGTCTGTTTTGGATTATTTTCCGACGAACATCGTTTTTTATTTTAAAATATAAAACTTTTATAGCCCTAATAGCCTAATCTATGTTTTCTATATTTGAAGTATTTTGAACTATATTTTACATAAATTTCAATTATTTTCATTTATGAAAATGTCGCTAGCGCTTTTAAGGGTGCTAAAACACCCAAAGCGAAAATGCACTAGCTGAAAAAGCTCTACATTCATTCACTAATGGCAAACTTCTCTCAGAAAAGAATCTAGTGGATAAATGTTTGGATTGTAGGGCCAATAATACGATTGTGTAGAGATCTGGTACTCGGATAAGCAAGTTGGGGGGAATGGTGGAAAGTATTAGAGATAGAAGTCATAAAGACGTGCTAGCCAAGGGAATTTGGTCGAAGATGTCGACAAAATTCTCTATTCTCTTGTGGAGGGCGAAATGGGATCACTTAGACACGTTCAGGAAGTTGAGAAGCTGGAGAGTGAGTATCTCCTGCTTGTCTATTATGTAATCTGGAAGATGAATATAGAAGTCATCTCTTGTTCAATTTCTCTTATTCCAGGTCTCTCCTAATTCCGTTGGTTGAACACCTGAATTTCGCCTTCTGGAGAATAATGAATATTCCAGTTGCCACCCAATCTAGTTCAGATATTAGATTGGGAGATCTTACGAAGACTGCGCAAAAAGTCACACACCACTCTTCTTCTTGGGAGCTACTATGGAATGCTATTGGGTGTTTGTCGTGGTATATATGGACATAAATAAAAGATACAAACAACACGTTAGTAGACCTCCTGAGGTAGTCTTTAAGGAGGTCATTAAGGAGAGACTGATGTCCTTAATGGTGGGAGAGAGTCAATGGGCTTCTTGCTCATTTCTTTGTACTTCTGTTTTATATTTCTATACTCTATGTAATTTCAGCATTGTCCTTATTTTTTAATGAAATTTAATTACTTTCAAAAAAATGACAAACTTCTGAATATTGAATTATCGATTCATTGGCACATATAAACATGCACATCATCGAAGTCTACTAATAATCCATCTAAAAAATAAGGAAATCGTGGACAAACATTATATTTATCTGTCCTTATTTTCCTTTTGAATATCAGGTAATGTTGTGACCAGTGGGAAAATATTTTAATTTTCCTGACTTTTTATTATCAGAAAAAACAGTATTGTTTCATTTTTATAGATTCACCTTTTTCCCCAATTAAATAATGTTGGCTTCATAAATTTGAAATGGATATTTTTTCATCCGTGAAGAAAATATTATGCAGAATTGTAAAGAGATAATATCACACAATATTACAATCCTCCACATTTATTTTGCAAGATCCAAAAAATAATAATTTGATAAAGTAATAGGTATTTTCGATCTGAGATTTCCAACCTTCAGATTTCATTGAACAAAAACCAAATGATTGAATTTCAAAATTTCAACCAAATAACTACACAACGATCAAATAAATCAATAGAAAATATTGAAGCTAACCTCTATATAGCAAGAATACGAATCATTATTCCCAGATAACAAAGCTTCAAGTTCTTTCTCCTTCAATTTCCGTCTTATTTGAATTAACGAGCTTATACAATCCTTCAAAGTAGTAAAGAAGAAAGTCAAAATTTTAAAAATAATTGAAAAGAGTATAATTTTACATAACAATACACATCATAAATTTCTCTCTCTCTAATTCCTACTAAATATTTATTTAAAAATAGCTTTGTATTTTTTTTTTGCTTTGGGCCATTTTTTTAAAGTATAATGTAGTTATATATTGAACAAATGGTATTTTAAAAATGCGCTTGAGTTCATTCAAATTTTTTTGATAGCCTCTTATCTATTGAATCTTTTGAAGAACTTAAAAAAAATATTTTGAAGGATTTAAAAAAAAAAAATTGAAGTCCTGATTTAATCAATAAATTTAATTAATTAAGGCCTTGATCCGACCCGGATCCGTCCTAGGGAGTGCATGACCCTTCAGGGTAGCACAGGCGCAAAAGCACGCGCTTTTGCACACGCATCCAAAACCATGAGTGGTTGTATCTTATAATGGGTTAAATCAAGTTAGGGTTTTCTTGTACAACCTCTAATGCGTACATTAATGTAGGCTTGTCATATGTCTGCAAAATTATTGCGTATTGAGAGCATATATGATTTGTCAAACATCTGTGGAGTAGGTTACATTGACTGAATCATGTAAAATCCCATGTTCACTTTCATTTGTTGATTTTGTTCTAGTCTCTTCTTAATCATGTGACACAGTGAGAGAAATCAGAGATCTAGCTTCATTCTAACATTGATTGGTCTTTTTCAAGACTTTGGCATTAAAGAAGATATCAATCTCAGTTACAATCTCTTTAATTAATGTTTCAGGGTGTCAAGGATGTGCCGCTTGAGGTGGCAGTTCCTCTCTAATGGGCTTGATTCTATGATGGACTCAAGTCGTGCACTCTGTCTTGGCAGAGACATAACTCATGCCAACTAGAATATGTTATTATTCGTCACAGTTGTGTCCACAAAACTTTTGATAGATATAAGTAGGCAATAAAGTGGACAGTAGCAGTTAGTACTTTTCAAAATAATAATTCCAAGTTTTTTTGGTAAAGTTAATTTCTTTCATTACAAATGAAGGATGGTGTCCTAGATTACAAGTGAAGATAAAAATAAAAAGTAGAAAGATGAGCCAAGGCTTATCGACTCTTTCCCATATGGCAAGATTTCTAGTGATTACATAATTAAAAATATTGCCTCAGGAGATTGGTGTCCCACATTTGCAATGTAGATATTTGGAAATAGATGGCCTTCTAGAAATCTTCTGATTTGCAATGATTTCCTTTGTGAGGATCTCTGAAGGTCCCAGAGTCTGTTGCTTCAGCCTTCTTTTCCTTTCGGACCAGATATGCCAAGCACGACACCCCATTACATTAATTGCAGGTATTCCCTGTTACTTTCGCTACATTCTCTGATTTTATATTGCTAGTTCTTCAATCTCTAGTGGAATCCAGATCTCACCTTCTTCCTTAATCTAATGAATTCTAATCTTTGCATAAAAAAAGGAATTCCAATCTTCCTACAAGATTGGAATTCTTCTTCTAACATTACTTATAGCATTATATTAACGATATCCTTATCAGTCTCTCACCCCAGATAACCAGATATGCACATTGTGCAATCGAATATTGCCCAGTATAGGTTCCAACAGCTTGATCCCCTGTGATGAGTTGAATGGGCTCTATGATGTTTTTTTTCATGTAATTAATGTTATTTTTTATGCATAATTGCAATATGGGAATATCTCAGTATTAACATTCATGTAAAAAGAGAAAATTGATTTTTGCTCATTTCTTTTTACTTCTGTTTCTATTTCTATACTCTATTTTTTGTAAACTTGACATTAGCCTTATTTTAATGAAATTTAATTGCTTCAAAAAAAGAAAAAGAAAATTGAGAACCATCAAAACACCCATGGAAAAGAAAAGCAATAAAAAACAAGTTAAACCTACCAACTCAATGTCAGAATCATTTTCTTCACGTGCAAGTTTCAACATATCAATGTGATCAAGTAATTCTTGTTCAAAACCATTGACCTCTTTCATCTTCCCCATCAACAACCCATGTTCACGGCAAATTCTTCCGGCATATACAGGATCATCCCAAATATCTGATTTACTGACTGCCATAGAGAGTTGATCAAGTCTAATCAGCATCTTCTTCCACTGCCATATTTAACTGTGCAATTCAGATACAAATAGACACACACATTCAGGAGCAGATGATCTCCAGATAAGAAGAGGTAAGAAAGGTACACGGATATGGAAGAAAGAGAATCAGTATAAATGTTTTGACATAAGCATGACAATTGATAGTGGTTATAATCTATATATGAAAAAGTAAGGCGATTAAAAAACTGTCACAAGTCTCAAAAATTCAAACATTGTATATCCTACAATCCAAATTCTCAACCATAGGCCAAAACAAAGTGATCCAACAATTCTTCTTCTACGAAGAAGTCGATAAGGAGGTGTAAACTTCCCATTTAAACAACATGAAAAGTGAAACAAAAAATACAACCCAGATAAATTCAACTTCGAAATCAGTAATTCAAATTAAAAAAGCACACAGTTCCACCATTTAGCTTAAATTTGAATTTGAGTTGACTAAGCGTAGACCTAACGCAAATTGATTCTTGAATCAAATTCAATAATTCACATGCCCAAAAACATGTTTAGGGGTATAAAAATATAAAATTCCAATTCATTCTTCAAACAACGCAAAAACAATCAATAATAGCAAAGGAAGAATAATATAATCTATAATGTGAAAGTAAAGCCACCTGCATCCTCTTCTTAACAAGCTGAATAGACAACGCGATTGCGGCAGCATGGCTCTTCCAATCAGACGCGTCCTCCTCCAACACCGTCCATTCCTTCGCAACAATGTCATCCACCGTCATTCCGTCCAAATTCTTTGCCTGGGATTCCTCAGCCGCTGATGAACAGAACTCCCTCGAACAGAACTCCCTCCACCTCGAAATCTCCCGGAAAGCAGCTCCCTGTCTAGGAATCCAGCGTCGCGCATGACTGGATGCAACCGAAGAAGACGGTGTCGGAGATGAGAGAATCGAGAGCAGACGGCGAATGTTGCGATTCGGTTTGGGGTTTTGACAGGAACGGAGTAGGAGTGAGGAAGCTTTGGAAAGAAAGGAAACCATTTGTGTTATTTCGGACTGTGAACAACAAGAAAGGAATGAAGATTTTATACGGTGGGTATTTTATATAAAAAAATGTATCTTTGAGTTTTATTGCTTTTTTATCCATTCGAACACACTAAAACCTCGTCGGTGATATGAACAGACCAAAACCTTGCCGGAGATATTCATCATGTGAACAGAGAGAAACTTGGAGGTAAAAATGAAGCTTCACAGACTACTAGACCAGTTCGGGGTATCATCACCAACTTTAACTTCTTTGTGATTTTTTTTTTTTTTTTTTTTTTTTTTTTTTTGAAAACAATTAAATTTTATTAAAAAAAATAAGAACACTCCTCAAGTTACACATAAAATAAAAACAAAAGCAAAAAAAAAAAAAAAAAACTTATTGACTCTCTGTCATTAATTATTAGTTTAGTTATACAGTAACTAAATACACTGTCTCAGAAAGTTGATCTAGGATTGGGCATGGGTCGGGTTTGCCTAGACCCGGACCTGAGTTTTCAAATCGGGTTCGGATCAAAACCCGGGAAGGTCAAAAAATAGTGAACCCGGACCCGAACTCGGTTTAGATATCGGGTTTGGTCGAGTTCGGATTTAATAAATTAATTGAATATTTTGCATAAAAAACCTTGTTGTTTAAATAATTTTCAACTTTTATAAAAATCAAATAAAATGGTTTGTGAAGATTGAGAGGTCCGGCGACAGTGAGAAGAGGTCCGACGACGGCGAGAAGAGGTCCGGCGACGGTGAGGAGAGGGTCGACGACGGCGAAGAAAGGGAAAATGAAAGTGGAAGAGGAAAGGGAAATGAAATTAAAGTTTAAATTTTAGGATATAAAATGAACTAATTAAGGTTTATAAAAGATGATAAATTTATGATTATATATATTAAATTTTTTATAAAATGTTTTTATAAAATTATATTAGTTATTTATATTTTAATGATTTTTTTATAAATTTCTTCGGATTTCGGGTGAGTCGGGTTTGGTTCGGGTCAAATTCGAACCTGACCCAAAAGAATCGGGTAAAAAATACCTAGGTTCGGGTCGCTCATATCGGGTTTCAAGGTCGAAAATATCGACCCAAACCTGAACCCGATGTATTCGGGTTTGGCCCACCTCTAAGTTGATCTCTCATACTTTATATAGATGATCTATTATAATATTTGATGGGGGTCAATTCAAACTCAAGTGTTACAAAGTCCATTTACTTCATTGATTGCAGCACTATGTTATATACAAGTCCTAACAGGTCACAAAGTAGGTCGCCGGATTATGCCCGACCCATGTTACAAAGTTATGGGTTGGGCTCCAATCTAGTAAATATGGTATCATCAATATTCAAGGAGAACAAATCTTATATGTCGTTCTTTTTCTCTATTTAATGAGTCCTTCGTCGTACCATCATTCTAGTTTAGATTTTTTTTTATAACGGAAGATTCATTTTTACATGACATAGAAATATCTTGTTTTTTTTTTTAGATAGTCAAATTATAATACTTATAAGTATCTTTTAATCTAGAAAACATAATTTTAGATATTTAATCTCGATCGTCTGTTTTTCTCGAAATGTAATATTCGTTTGACCATGATATATGGTCCAAAAAAATATAAAAACTGATAATGTAAATCGTGAGATATTTTATGAATGATTGATTTATCAATATCTTACGAAATATCTTATTATGATTATGATAGAGAATAAAGCCTATCGAGTATAAAACTAGACTAAAAGACTAATGACTAAAGGATAACAAAATACTAAAAAATACTTTTTCATATCATTCCCTGTATTACCATAACCTTTAGTTATTTATAGAATCAATTTCATGGAATTCATCCCACGTTGGGGTTAACTACTACGCATGTTCACACATGCAACAGTTAATAATATCAATATCATATTACCTTCAGTTAATCGGAGTTAACTTACTTAATGATGTCTTTTAACCTCTTCCTTAATACCTCAAGGTCTAGGTGGTAAATATCCATTCCCTGATAATTTAGGGTCTAAGATGCAAAGATACCGTAATTACCGGTCACGGTCGTATCAAATTATCTTTACATATTAACAAGGGGATTAGTTCAACCAATTTTATGAGTTTTTTTAAGCGTATTTAAGATAGAAAAATTTCAAAAGAGGTCGAGTTTCTTTAAAAAGACTGAATTAAATGTTGAGAGATTTAACAATAAGTCTCTTTTGATATTTCCTGCATTTTGTGACATGTATCAAATTATTTATGACATGTATCAAATTATTTGTGACATGTTCGAACTTGATAATTTATTATCAATATCATCATTTTCAAAGTTGCCAAACATACACCACTTTCAATTTATTCACTTAATCACAGTTGGTAATCCTGATGATTACAGTGTTGCATGACTAGAATGATAATGAAGGTTGATAGTTTTGTTTTGGAAAAATAGAAAGTATGCACAAGGGGATCATTTGAATTTAATTGGATTGGGTGCTTGACCTGCTTCAATTTTTTTACTGTCATACCATTACTCAATAATTTTACCCTTAGGCATTGTGTAAAACAAATGTACGTAGATTCATGGAGTCATAAATTGTATGTAAACTACCAATATCATAGAATATCTTATAACAAAAGAATGACCATATTTGTTTTCTTTAGGAATAAGAAATACAAGTTGAAATCAACTTTTTTCTTTTAAAAGCCAATGAACTCACAACTTTACATTAGCTATAAATATTGAATAAATATCTTGACAGTTAAAGAAGAATACAGACGTTTTAATGCTAAGGAAAATTTTAACTCGTTTAGGCCTCTCAATCATGGTAGAAATAACATCACCACTAACTTTTTGATGATAATGAGAGAAGAAAATGAGGATCGGGTTGTCTTGGCAAAAGCAGTTTTAGGGAATAGTTTTGTAAATTTCAGTGTCATCTCACGGGGTATAATTCAGAATTTGTAATCTTTGCATCTCTGATTGATACTTCAGATGATGGCAATAAAGAGGGTTCCTCATTTTCACTATCTGAATGTATGATTTCTATAACGGTGGGTTTTATAGGAGAAGCTTTCTCATGACATGAATTTCCAATATCATCAGCAATGGCTGTTTCAGATAACAAGTCATCTTTTACGTGGTTTGAAGAACCCTCTTCACCACTTGAAGAGAGTGTGGAATCTGCAACATTAGGAATTTCACATAATGAAGGAGATACCTCATCCTTACCTCTATTTTTGATATCTGCAGCATTGTGCATTGTAGATGGTGTGTCGTTACTTACATCTTCTAATGGAGGACCTTCATCACTGATAGAATATTTGATATCTGCATTGCTGGGCATGCCATCAGAACAACAGGCATCTGATTTCTGCACACTACGTTTATTCACGGCTGAAATATCAGGTGGGAGTGGGAGTTTAATTTTTCCATGAGAATCTATTTGCCTTCTGGTAGTGCAAGCGGCAACTGCAACAGCACTCTTGATTTTATGACTATTTAGTTTGCCTTTCTTTTTTATCTCCAGATTTGCTGCATTGGTATCTTTTATGGAAACAGATTTACGTTTTGACAAAGGCCTTGCAACAATGTTATTTTCGATAGAAGATTCTATCTTTTTTTGAGGTGGATTGTAGCCATCATCGTCATCATAGTCAACCAGACCACTAGTCCTGCTACAAAATGCAAATGAATAGGTAAATATTGCATTGTAAAATTCAATTCATGGATCTTGTTAAAAATATAAATCAAATTTACATAACTATCTAAGAGATCACAAAATAGTATTAGATGATCCATACCCATTAGATAAGTTTGGTTTTGGATAATGTTTTAGTTTGTCGGTAGAGACAGCTGAGACTGAATCTTCATCACTGATAAAAAAGTTAAGGTCAACCCCTTTACAGGAAGAAAACTCTATAGTTAACAAAATTACAAGATACAAACCTGTCTGCATTGAAGTAGTCTTCTTCTTCTTTCTCAAGGCCACCTTCACGAGTGTGTTTTCTTGATTCTACGAGACCATTGATGGGTTTTGTGTTGTAAGCTTCTAATGACTGCAAAGGAATCATAAAGAATTTTCAGATTGAAAAACATTCATTATTGGATATTTAAATGGCATCATTTTAAATTATTGGAGACAAAAACAATAGAGAATACCTGATCATATCTAATCTTCAATCCGTGAACCGTTTCCAATTTCTCAAACTTTGATAATTGATCCCAGAAGGTTTCAACGATATACTTGATCAATGTTTTGATACTGACCTGGATAAAAAAAGTTACATAATAAGAATATGGAAATAATGCAATAGAGACTAGAGAAGTAGAGAGTCTTAAAAACTATTTAAGCAAAAGAAAGCACCTTACGAATGTACTCTAAAAGATCCAAAACTCCAGAATGCAGCATATTATAATTATTCCCATTAGAAACAAAGGAATCAATAACTGGCTTCAAAAGATTGTTCGTCACAATATGCTGAAATAATTGCTCGTCCTGAAATAATTAATGAGATGCCAAATGTTGATTTATCTAAAAATTTCATTTAGAATTAAAAAATAACATTAATCAGATCTTTTGGCTGAGCATCGAATCTATAGTAGTGTAGTATCAGCTATCAAACAAACAAAAGAAAATATAATTTGTTATTAAAGGCAGTATAATTTGTTATTAAAGGCATCGCATATCTACATAGATTTGTAGATGCAGGGTTCTCAATGTAAAACTTCGACAGCAGATGATATTTTGCAATCAAGAATCAAAATTCCAAAATATTCATATATATGATGGACAGATTCTCACTCTGTCCATCTAAAGTCTTCCAAAAAGAAATTATGCAGTATAAAAAAATATTGATTGGGCTTACCAAAAGAGATTTAAAGGGTATGCTGAATTGTTGGCTAACTCACCTTACAAGATATAATAGTTCGCATAAATCGAACAGCAGAGACCTTCAAATATTTCTCTCTTCTACGAATTAAATACATCACCTTTTTTAAGATATTATTAGGAAGAAATTTGCCCCTGCATGTATAATATGTCATAAAAACAACTAATTAATTATTCAATTGTAAAATGCTTAAAGTCTTATACAGTTATTGAGTTATACATGTGCGATGCATCATGTATATAAATATGACAAGCGACAATAAGTTACAAATTACAGGAAATAAACAGAGGATCCATGATAGTTACCTTATTTTATAAGGATGACGAAGAACACAAAAGCACAAAAGCTCACAGATATTTAACATAATTTCAGGTTTTATGGTGTTGTGTCCAACTTTTCCATCAGATAATGAAAACTTGGAATCCAGATCAGTGTTTTCTGAGGTACAGCCTGAATTTATAATTTCAATTAACTGATCCAAATGACTTTCGTAGAATATCTCCACAATTGCATCTCTCTGTAACAGATAGCTCACTTCAAAAGTTTATTTTAGGATGAGTACAAATTTAAAATTCACTTTGTAAAAGTAAAAATGCAGACAAATAAAAATGTTACCTGAATATTGGTAAAATTTATCTGCGTAGTATTACTAATCAAGAGAATAGTAAGAACTAAGAATGCATGTTCGACATTCTTATAAGGTACTCTTTTTTGGTAGAAGTAAATTTTTATTAGAATAATGAAGGGCAGTACCCTGAATTACACTGAAGAAAATAAATAAAATAAAATTGGGAGATGAGAAAAGACTCATTGATTCTTTGCCTATTCTTATATAGCATTACAACTAATGAATAAATAGTTAGGTGTGCTGTCTCAGGAGGTTGGTCTCTCATATTTGCATAGTAGTTATCTCCAATTGAATGTAGCAAACCTCCTAAAATCTTCAGATTTGTAGGAGAGGTTGATTTCTCTTATGATTTCCTTGGAATGGGTTTCTGGAGTTCTCAGAGTATGCTTCTTGAGCATTTTGTTACTTTCCCAGAGAGTTCCATAACAGACCCCAATGAGGATATTTGTGTGTGAACTTTTAACCAGCATCAATGAGGTCTCCCAATCCGATGTCGGGCAATGTACGGGAAGAGATGTGTATGTTGACTAATTTCGAGAAAGAGTTGTATAATAATTCTTTTTTTTACAAAGGTAAATTTTCATTAAAAATGAAGTGGGTCTTTCCCAGTTTTACATATCGACAGAAAAATAAAACCATTACCCCTTAACAAACAGCACTACTCGAGAGTAGGAAAAATCATCTGGGGCTGACACGATCAGGAAATAATTGGACATAAAAGTATAGCAATCAAATATAAAATAGAGAGGAATTAGCTTATCCATTGCCCAATAACAGCAACCTCAAGAATACCCAAGTTAGGAGGGTTAGTCTTACATCAAAGCTTAACTTGCAGTCCTTGATAATCTCAGCAGGCACCACTTCCTCAGTTTTGAAACCACCAATTTTCCACTTTTTGTTCCTCTCTTACCACAAGTGCCAAGTAATTCCACCAAGCAATGACCAGAGCAATCTCCAAGTAGCCTCTCCTTGGAGACTGTATATTATCTATCACATCCCCCAATCTGATTGCTTCCAGCTCTTCCAAATAATACGATTGGTTGCCTCTGATACCATAATTTTACATGTGATCGCCTAGGCGATTGACTTCATGCGCTAGGCAGGTTAGGTGGATTCGGTTAGGGTTAGGGTATTGGATCCGCCTAACCCAAATACTCATTAAATCTCTTTAAAAAAGAGGGGGTTAGGATTTTATAACCCTATTCACTCATTTTTCTCCTATTTTTCTCTCTTTTTTCCCAAATTTCCAGCCACCTCTTTTTTTCTCCCACCTCTTTTTCAGCCAACCTCCTTCGGCACCGGCGACCTCCGACGTACGTCGCAAGGCGATTCCGGCAACCTCCGACGAACATCGTCCAGTCAACTCTGGCGAACCTTGACCTCTCCCACTCCGGTCAGCCCTACCTCCCACTCTGTCTAGCCCTATTTCCCACTCCAGTAAGCTCCCATGTTTTAGGCGATGCCTAGACGACCTAGGCGTTCATGCGACCCAATCCATCGCACAAACGCCTACTCGCATGTAAAAGTTTGTCTGATACAATTAAAAGGATGTCTATAGAGAAAGGGCAGTCAAAGAAAAGGTGACCAACAGTTTCAGCTTCAAGGTTAAATATGACACAAAGTTAGGGTGCAGGGATCCCCCATAGTCTAAGGGTGTAGAAGGACGTGGGAGGAAGCTCCATCTCAACCTCTATAGTAACACTAAGAATAAGGTGGGTTTCCTAGACCAGATACCTTTAGCAAGTGGGTCAGTTTTTCTGGGTGGGGTTAATGCTACACGATTTTTTTGGCAGGAGTTCCTTGTTTTAATCTAGTAAGGTTAAGGATGTAGTTATCACTACAATCCATCGGTTATCCAATTTCATTCTTATACTTATGAATGGACTTCCACGTAATGAAATCCCTAGAGGGGGAGGCATGTATAGAATCCAGGCTCCTGCCCTTGATGTATTTGTCTCTTATCCATGAGGGAGAGGGAGGATAGGCCAGTTGTCTAACTTTAGTGATTACTGAATTGTGCAGGATGGAACCATTTATCCAGTAAGTGAACAATGCCAACAAATTAACTAATTGAATCCTGCCTCCACGAGGATAGACATATACCCTTCCATTTGTCTAAGGTCTTCTCCATTGGTTGAATTAGGCCAGTACATTGTTCAATAATTTTCCTTTTACAAGAGATTAGGATTCTTAAATAGGTAAGTGGGAGTTTTTTAGGGGGGAACCTATTATCTCCCGAGTACACTACTTTGGAGTAGTGCGCATTGCTTTTCTCATTATTAACCTCCAAGCCCGAGAAGTTTGAGAAAACAAATAAGATGTCCCTAATGGCTCCCAGATATTTTGGGTTAGCCTTAGAGAAGATGAAAATATCATCAACATATATTAGGTGAGATGTAGACCTAGCCCCATTGACTTGATAGGTATCAATTCTTCATTTCTTCCTTCTTCCACTCCCTTTAGTATATAAGTCTACCAAGGCAATCAATAACCAAGTTGGATAGGATGAGTATATTGGATCTCCTTGTCTTAGGTCTTCCTGACTTTTAAATGTGCTGGTGGAAAGGTTCCAGGTGTGCACGCATATGCGCAGGTGCGACCCTACTGGGAGATGCGCCCGGCCAAGGTTCCAGATGCGCCTCTGCGCGATGCGCCGCCGCCTGGAGCATATGCGTGCATATGCGCTCAGATGCGCCAGTGGCATTTTCGTAAATATTTATAAAACTATAGGAAATTAATATTTTTTTATATATCTAAATTATATTAATTAAATTTTTTAGTTAAAAATATATTGGATAGAAAAATTATTATAATACATCTATTTATTAATTATTATAACACCCTATAATTCATTGTAACACCAAGGTTTAAAAACCGGTTAATCATTTAGGGGTATTTTCGTAATAATATAGCTCTATAAATGGCTAGGGTTTCTTTAAACTTATAAAAGAGAGGCTTTTATAAAAAGAAAATAATAAATAACCCAAGAGGTTTTTATAAAAATAAAATAATAAATAACCCAAGAGGCTTTTAAAAAATGATAACGTAATGGGCTGGGCTGAGCCTTCTTTAATACATCTACAACATAAAAAATACTCTATAATAATAATTTATTTAACCACACATTTTTAGTCCCACATCGACAGAATTCAAAAAACACAAAGAAGGTTGGTTTATAAATAAAGATTCATTTTGTCTAAAACAAATATGAAGTCTAAAGAGTGGGAGGAGCTTATATTAAAAATAATATAACTCTTTTCATGGACCAATGTATAAATTTTTATGCTAAAAATTTATAAGGTCTTAAAATAAATTTTTTTTGCCTTTTTTTTTTTAAATAAAAACAAAACACTGTTTTAAGTTATTTAAATACCTTAAAACAGGGTTTTGTTGTTATTTAAAAAAAGGCCAAAAAAAAAAAATTATAGACCTTATAAATTTTTATGTCAAAAATTTATACATTGGTCCATGAAAAAGCTATATTATTCTTAATATAAGCTCCTCCCACTCTTAAGACTTTATATTTATTTTAGACAAAATGAATCTTTATTTATAAACCAATCTTCTTTGTGTTTTTTGAATTCTATCGATGTGGGATAGGGATGGGCGTGGGTCGGGTCAAACCCGAACATGTCGGGTTCGGGTTGATATTTTCGGTCATGAAACCCGATGCGAACGACCCGAACCCGAGTAATTTTTACCCGATTTTTTTGGGTCGGGTTCGGGTTAAACCCGAACCAAACCCGACTCACCCGAAACCCGAAGAAATTTATAAAAAAATCATTAAAATATAAATAATTAATATAATTTCATATAAAACACTTTATAAAAAAATTAATATATATAATTATAAATTTCTCATCTTTTATAAACCTTAATTAGTTAATTTCATATCTTAAAATTTAAACCTTAATTTCATTTCCCTCAACTCTTTCACTTTCATTTTCCCTCTTCGCCGTCGCCGACCCTTTCCCCTCGCCGTCGTCGGACCTCTCCTCACCGTCATCGGATCTCTCCATCTTCACAAACCCTCTCTATATTCACAAACCATTTTATTTGATTTTTATAAAATTTATATATTGTTTAAACAACAGGTTTTTTTATGCAAAATATTCAATCAATTTATTAAACCCGAACCCGGACCCGGACCCGGACCCGAACCCAACCAAACCCAACCAAACCCGACATCAAAACCGGGTTCGGGTCGGGGTTCAATATTTTTTGACCTTCCCGGATTTTGACCCGAACCAGAACCCGATTTGAAAACTCGGGTTCGGGTCCGGCCTAAACCCGACCCATGCCCAATCCTAATGTGAGACTAAAAAAGTGTAGTTAAATAAATTATTATTATATAGATTTTTGATGTTATAAATGTATTAAAGAAGGCCCAACCCATTACGTTATTATTTTTTAAAAGCCTCTTGGGTTATTTATTATTTTCTTTTTATAAAAGCCTCTCTTTTATAAGTTTAAAAAATCCGTAGCCATTTAAAGAGTTATATTATTACGAAAATACCCCTACCGGTTTTTAAACCTTGATGTTACAATGAATTATAGAGTGTTATGATAATTATTAAATATATGTATTATAATAATTTTTCTATCTAATATATTTTTAACTAAAAAATTTAATTGATATAGTTTAGATATATAAAAAAATATATGAATTTCCTTTAGTTTTATATATATTTACGAAAATGCCACTGACGTATCTGCACGCATATGCTCAAGTGCTCCAGGTGGCGGCGCATCTGGAACCTTGGCTGGTGGAGGCTTCAAGGATAGCATCCCACCTAATGGTATCAAATGCTTTCCTTAGATCCACACTCAACATGCATCTTTAGGTGTTCTAGCCCTACCGAAGCCTCAGAGCATTTCTACTGCTAGGAGGATATTATCAGATATAAGTATATAACCATGCCTTTCATAATAGCAGTTTGGTTAAGGGAGACCAACATGCTTGCCACTTCATTCATCCTATTAACAAGGATCTTAGAGAGTAACTTATATATGAGATTCACACATGAAATTAGCCTGAATTCAGAGAGATCAGAGGCAGTAGGTTTTTTAGGGACAAGTGTAATCCTTGAAAGAACTCCCTAACACAAGCCATGATCATAGGCTTTAGTTCATTCCAGAATTTCTGAAAGAAAGCAACTGTAAAGCCATCAGGACCAGGTGCTTTACCATGGGAGAGGGAGAACAATACCTCTCTTACTTCAGATTCAATTAGTCTGTGATCTAGCCATATGTTCGTCTCACTAAACACAATCCATCGGTAGGAGTGTACGGCTACTACCACTGGTGGTCTTAGTAGGGCTTTAAACACTTTAGTAAAAAATTCAACACCATAGTTCAAAAAAGCAAAAAGCGCCTCCCCTTTTCAGGAGGCATTTTTTTGCTTTGGGTGCTTTAGCGCGCTTAAAGTGCCAGGGGCATTTTGATAAAAAGGTAAAAATTCATATTGTCCAATATAAAATATAAATACATATAAAACATTAAAACTGATAAAAAAATAAAAATATAAAACTCGTTTTGGGGGCTGTAGGAATATAGTAAGCGAAGCTATAAAAGAATTTTAAAATTAAAAAACAAAACAAAAAAACGAGTTCCTCGTTTCAGGATGTTGGGGGCTTGGGAGAATATAAAACCTTAACAAAATCAGGAGACGTGTGGAGGGGGGCGACAGCAGCAACTATATTCAAGAAAATGATCTTCTCCGGCCAGAATGAGAGCCAACTTTGGCGACAGTAGTGGCTGCTCCAGCGAGGTGAAGTGGATGGAGAGAAATGAAGACTTTTAAGGTTTTTAGAAAGTGGAGTAAGGATTTTTAATTTAAGTTAAAATAGAGAGGTAGAATGGGAAAAAAGTACATTAAGTGAAAATATTATTAAATAATAGGTATAATTGGGTAATCGGGCGGATCGTTACCTGTCCGATTACCCACTTTCAAAACCATGGTCAAGATTCTTAGAGCTGAAAGTGTAGTCAAAATTGTCTTCCATTTTACTGTGTCAAATGCCTTTCTTAGTACAATACTAAGGCAGTAACTTTTGGGAGTTTTCTTCCTCTCAAATCTGCATACCATCTCATTTGCCTAGGTTATGTCGTATGATATCAATCTTCCCTCAATGAAGGCTGCCTGATTAGGGGATATTCAATCCATTTACCTTTCTTAACATATCTGCTGAGATTTTGGTCATGAGTTTGTATATAAGATTGACACGTGATATGAGTCAAAGTCCCCCATATCTGTGGTTGTGTGAGTTGTGGTATGAGTTAAGAAAATGTGATTGGCAGATTTAGGATGAGCTTTCCCTTAAAAACAGAACTTTCTAAAAAACTCTGATGTCAACCCATCAAGTCCAGGGGATTTCCCTGAGTTGAGAACAGAGTGGATCTAATCTCTTCCTCTAGTGGTTGCAGTTGCAAGTCAATCATTCATGTCTGAAGAGGCTACCCTTGGGAATATGATGGATTGATGGGTATAACTTGTAAGGGATTGGGATAAAATGTAAATAACTTCTTAAAATATTCTATGCTGATAGCTTCCAGCTGGGTCCTATGCAACAGGTATTAAGGTGTTATTGTAATCTGTAAACCTCCAACTGAAAATATAATCATGGTAATCACACTATAGAATTAACAAAGTCAAGATAATCTAAAAAATAAATCATAGATGCACTCATGCACTAAATATTTGAACCTGATACGTAATTGATGGAGCACACGAATCCAATAAAATGCGAATAATTTCAAGAAACTGACAGTGTGTATCTTCCCCAACACCTTTAACCTGGAAAATAAAATGTGTTATTTATAATACCATGTACCCTTGCAATCGTAAATACATTTGAAAACCCCACACTTATAAATTAGAGACCTGTGATATTGCATCTACATTCTAGATAGAGCTCACACAACAAGAAAAACTAGGATATTGCAATGACAATAATTCATATCTATAGAATAAATACCAGAAGGCCAAAAAGAGATAGGCCATTTTGTTGAGTAATATACGTCCTTAGAAGGTTTGGGTCCTGACCAAGGAAGAGTATAAGGATGTCGGTCCTGGAATTTGAAAATATTTACTAGCTTGCATTAAATAGCCACAATGCCATATGGCAAGAAAAGAAATGTAAAATGAACATGCATGGAAATTACCCTGCTGATATAAGTTTCTTATCATAACTCAGCAGTGCTTCAGTGATAACATCAAATGCCCCCTCACTTGCAAAATCACTGATAAAAACAAAAGGGTGAAAGATTAATGACTGGCAACTGCAAAAGTCCAAAACAAACAAAACAACTGATACTTTCTAGCCAGGAAATGGTGTAAACAACCAACGGAACTCATAAAATAACAATAAAAATCAGTATACCGATATAGGCGTAATTGATGCACAAGTGGCAAACTCTTGCCTAAACTGCAAAACTCTTGCAAGAAAAAAACCTGGTTAAGAGTGAAACGATCTCAAACAATCAGGATCAAGTCCACATAAAAGAATGAAACTAACAACAACAAAAAACTGAACCCTAAACAATAAAGATATCCATCAGCACATGGTATCATGACATCAAGCCAGAAAAAGGGGGTGTGATAGAGGACAATACACGCAGTAGTCTACTACAGAAGCAAGTTGCTGGGAGTTACATTAGGCCACACTTGGATGCATGGTGTGGCACGTATGGGCTGAGACGAATAGGAAGCTCAAACAATAGTTACAATACACCATCAGTGAGATTCTCAAAGATGTGAACATCTTCTTTGACGCTATTAGTGCCAAGTGTGGCCAAGTGTACTTGTTATTAACTTTGTGTACCACGTGTGGCCAATGGAGAGTATACCAAGTGTACCTATTATTAACTTTGGGGGCCATTAGTGCACATATTGCAGTTCAAAAAAATTACATTGTTACCAAATAATACTCACAGAAAACTTTAAACAGAACTGCAATATGTGCACTAATGGCCCCCAAAGTGAATAACAAACAAGTACACTTGGTAATTGGTATACTCCCCATTCCAATAAAAAGTTAAAATCTCAATAAAGTTCTGTAATAAACCCATAAATAGGAGTGTTAGGACCATTGGCTAAGGAGTCATCAACCACCTCTCCACAGATCACAATCTGTATAAGATGGTGTTTTATTATTAAAGAATTTATAATTTTATAATTTGAATTGTTATTTCATGGTATCCTCAGCCATCTTTCCCTCCACAAAACACTTAAATGTGAGAATATATAATAATATTAAACCCTAAGCCCACCCTCTATCCATTATAAAAAATAAACACAAATTTGTGATCGAAATGTAAGAGAGTACTAATTAAAATCAAGGTTTAAGTTGCGCTATAACGCATAGAGCCGGCAACCCGCGCTATGGAGAGATAGCGTGCTATAGCGTCTACATACCGTCAAGTGTGATTAAAAAAAAAATCAGATATACATGTATATTATTAAACCCTGTAATATTAATTCCATCAATTAACTATAAACCATATAATATAGTCAATAAAGAGTAGGAAATAATCAATACTTTTAAAAGTAAAAATAATAAATTTTAGTGACCAAAACAAAGAGTAAAATCAGACCCAGATCAGACCCTGTTTAAAATAAATTGAAAATCAAGATGAAAATCTGACCCTATTTAAAAAAATCAGATCATTCCATGTTTTTAGAAATTAGAATTATGATTCTAAGAAAGAGAGAAAAAATCAAGATCAGAATTCGTTTTATATAAATCTGATTCAAAAAAATTAAGCCTGTATATCAGTCGGATTTGGATCGGATATGCAGGTATCCGAATCCGAATAATTATCTGGATATCTGAATCCGACCAAATAAAATCCGGATTTGAAAATCCGAATCCGGATAAATTATCCAGATAATCCGAATCCGAATAACTTTAGAATTAGGGTTAGAGTTAGGGTTATGATTTAATAATTATAAGTTAATAAGTTATAAAGATTTTTATAATTATAAAGGTAATTAGGTTTAAAACTTTAAATGTTTAATTATTTATAATATAAATATAAATATATAATATAATATAATATAATAATAATAATACTAGTATTAATATTAATTTATTATATATTTATCCGGATATCCGAATCCGGAATTCTTAAACGAATTCGGATTTTAACGGCGGATTTTCTGGATATCCGAATCCGACCGAATAAAATCCGGATTTCAATTCAGGTATCCAAATCCGAATCTGGATAGTCATATTCGAATTCGAATGCGGATTCGAATACGGATTCCGGTATACCATTTACAAACTTTAAAAAAATCATGTTGCCAGCTCATAGCGTGGAGAGATAGCGCCGGCTATACGCGCTCTAGGGTTTATAGCGCACGCAACTTAAAACCATGATTAAAATTAATTTATAAATATAAACAAAAGATGACAAATAACCAGAGAAAATTAATTCTCTCGATTTTTAACTTACCAACATCTTTTTTGATTCTGCTGATGTACTTGATGATTTCATCTTTGTGAACAAGTCATGAATGAAAGAAGTGTCATCCTTCAATGAAGAAACAACCTACAAAAAATGAAACACGTCACGGTATTAACAAATAACAAATAACCATTACTCTATCAATGTATGAAATAGAGTTTGAAGTCCAATCTCTCACAGTGGCATTATTAGAATTGATGATGGAATTGAGACTTGTCATTGTTCCTTCATCAAGTGCTCTTGGTAAAATTACATCCTGAAATAATAATAATAATAAAAGAATGCAATGTAATAGCACGTAACTTGTAAGATAAAGTATTTAAAATAAGCATGTAATTATAAAATATTCCAAAATCCAAACCTTTATATAATTAATCCTGTATGTTTGATGTATCTTGGACAATAATATAGATCTTTTGATAGGAATTGCCTGTAAAAAAATCTCAGTTTTTAAATAATAATTTGTTAAAGCTATATCCTGATTACAGTGACCAAGCAAGCACTCACCTCCTTAAAAATAACATGTTTTTTAAGAAAATCACGGTGTGATTGCACCTTTGGAAACTCAGCATCGTCTGTACAACATCATAGTTTCCAAGTGTCAATTACATAACTCTACAACAGAAATATTACATTTTTTCAAACAGTAAAGTTTTTCATTAGTATAATGAAGGGCATTACCCTGAGATTACAAGGTGGAAAAGAAATTAAAATGTATGGGGTGGATAGAGTGGTTTCCCACTCCATCGACATTCTCCTACGTGGTTAGCACTCATAGTGATCTAATAACTAAAGGTTGAGCCTCAGGAGGTTAGTCTCCCAAACCTGCATAGTAGTCTTCTCCATTTGAGAACCGCAACCTTTCTTAAAGAAATCAGTTCTAAAGGAAAGGCCGGAGTCCTTAATGATAATCTAAAGAGCATAGTTCGAAAAAGCGGAAAGCGCTCCCAATTTCCAGGGAGCGCTTTTTTAGCTTTAACCGCTTTAGCGTCGCTTAAAGCGGTTAAAGCGGTTTAGCTATATATAACCCTAAATAGCTAAAACGGTTATCTTAGCTAAATATAAACAGATATATCTTTAGCTATTTAGCTAAAGCGGTTAAAGCTTTAACTTCCCATTAATAGACACGTATTATTTAGCTAAAGCGGTTATATCTTTAGCTATCTTTAACTTTCCATTAATAGACACGTATTATTTTTATCTCATAGATCTGTCAAATGAGATAAATAATACGTGTATGAGGTAAATAAATACCCCATTAATAGACACGTATTATTTTTATCTCATAGATCTGTCAAATGAGATAAATAACACGTGTATGAGATAAATAAATACCTCATTAATGGTCCAAAAAACACATTATAACATTTGAAAAAAGCGTTTGGCAAAGCGGTCCAAAAAAACCGCTTTGCCGCTATTTTCGCTTAAAGCGACGCTTAAGCGTCGCTTTTTGAACTATGCTAAAGAGTATGTTGTTGTAATCTTTTGTTCCTCTCTGACCAGATATGCCAAGTGAGTTCTCCTATTATGTTCCAATGGAGGTCCCATGGAGGTGCATGGTGTATCAGTTTCTGACAAGCTTCGATTACATCACCTAGCCTGATGTCTGGATGTGTAAGGTTTAGGGCTATGGGGGGAATTGTGGAAAGTATTAGAGGTTGGTCTCCCAGCACGTTGGTAGGCCTCCTAAGGTAGTCTTTAAAGAGGTCAGTAAGGACGTGTTACACGAAGAGTTGTTGTCACCCTTTGGAGACATCTGTGATAAAAGTGTGGGAGACCAACCTCCTAAGGCAGCGTATCTAGTTATTATATAACTAGACTACGTAGCTAATGGGAGAGAGTCAATGTTTTTTTCTCATTTCTTTTACTTTTATCTGTATTTCTATTCTCTATCTTTTTGAAATTTGGGCATTGCCTTTCAATTTTTAATGAAATTTATTTGCTTTAAAAAAAACATGATATAAAATTCAGAATCACATACATTCAAGTGCACCAATTATGTCCATTATAAATTCATCTCCGAAGACTTTTTCAAAAATTCGAGGACTGTTAAGAAAAACTGTAAAATGAAAAAGAATAAAATACCATAGATTAGAGAAAATGATTTTTTAGGGAATTGGCCGATAAAATAAATGCCACTCACTGATTGTCTTAACCAACTTAGATATTATATACAGGTTATCCATGTCTTCCAAATCTTCGCACATTTGAAAAATATCCAGCAATCGGGGGAAAAAATCTTTCTACAAAATCAAAAAACTAAATATGATCACTAAAATATTTAATACTTGAAAGCCTTTATTATACAATAAACATTAAATATTTTATAATCCATCATCATAATTCATTAGAAATGAAGCGAGCCTTGCCCAATTACTAAAATGATAAAATAATAAAGTATAAAATTACGACTAAAACTAAAAATACAGCTATACTTATATCACAAACTATAGCTGCTATTTAGGATCAGAAACCATAGCCCATCGGATCATAATATTTAATGATATCTCTGAATTTATGGTCATATCAAGTACTGATTATTTGTACTGAAAGATGGAAATAGTCAGATAGATATGTCAGTCAGGACATACATGAATTGTTCAAAGATACCCTGTAAGTTTGATATAATGAATTTGAAATAAAAAAATCTAAACACAGATCAATATCCAGTAACAATAAAAACTGAGATTGAGAGCATTGTACATCTTGTAGTATGAGTTCCGCAACTTGCATATGATTAACAATACCACAGTCCAGTAAATTCTGTAGGAAACAAAATAACTAAGGTGCATCCATCCAAACCGAAAAGTCGAAAATAAAATTCTAGAAATAAATAACAAATTGGCAATTTAATACCTTCAAAATCACAGGAAGTGTGGATAATTCAACAGAAGGAAGCTTCCTTAGCTCTGTATTAGCACCATGAACTCTATCGTCTGCACTTATAACAAATGAGACAAAGCAAGAAAAATAATATCAATAATAGCAATCGTTACAAAATTAGAGAAAAATGTTCCTGCTATTTTTCAAAGGTCTTTTTCAGTTCAGATGTCCAAAAGCCGTTACTATAACAATATTTGAAAAGGTTACATTATAGCTAGCTTTTGCTTTTCTATATGAAATGCATAAGCTTAAATTTATACAATTAAAATCATTCATATATAAAAATTAAAATAGATGAGTTGATGAAGTTACTAAAAATTAAAATAGAGAAGTTATTGTTCTAGGTGAAGTCCTCCAAATAAAAGTTAATCTCAAAGAGGTTTGCCTTGTCCGTAGCTTGAATGTATTCATTAGGGGCTCTGTGTGTGTATTGTGTAAACACCATGTCCATGTCTCTCCTCAGGTGTTTTGACTTCATTAAAGTCGCCAATTACTACCCAAGGTGAGGCTCCTGTGATAATGCCGATATGAAATTAACTAAGGAATGCCATACCTTCTTTACGCTCCTCCCTGCGATTGCTGACATATACATTGTTCCCATTATGCGGCCTCGACTAATCGATTCCCAAACTATGGGCCGCATAGTCGACTGGTCGCATAGTGACCACATAGTTTGAAATTAAAATTAATTAAAAAACTATTTAAAATGGGCCAAGTAAGGCCCAAAATAATTTTTTTTAAAACTAGTCGCATAGTGACCACATAGTTTAAAATTAAAATTAATTAAAAAACTATTTAAAATGGGCCAAGACAGGCCCAAAATGATTTTTAAGCCCATATATAATTCTAATTTAACTTTAACAAGCCTCTAATATAAATTTAATTCTAAAACAGACCCATATCTAAAGAATAATTGTTTTTCGTGTTATCGTGTTCGTGTTTAAAATTGGATACGATTTATGTTCGTATCTACATAAGTCGTATTTGTATCGTGTCGACACGAATTGTCACCTTTAAGTACCGTGTTCGGGATCCCTCTACTAGAACTGAAAAATGAAGCATTTGTGTAATACAGATGGCCAACTGCATACACACACAAAAACCATAGGTCACGCACTCACGCCACACCAGATTTCTGCAAAGCCAAGCTTCACTAGATCTAGGTCCTTTGATAAATATCACTAGCTATGTACAAATTAAAGTTCGATAAAAAAATTCAACATAATAGAAACAATCAACCAATATGCATCAATAAAAAAATCAAAATTTACTCACTGCCAATAGTGTTGAATTGGAGATCTCTTTGTATACCAATAATCTGGTCCCTAGAAGAAATCCATGACTCAAAATATGTATATGACAAATGTCAAGGAAATGGAAGAAAAAAAACTAAAACTTAACATAATAACAAACATACCATATATAAGAACAACCCACAGGTTCCTGGAAACTAAGAGCTAAATCTGTTGAAATTTTTGAATCTCTCCAAGAAATTATGGTGTCTGAAAAATAGTGGCAATCGTTAAATAAATATCCTGAAGTAACCAAGTAGATGTGTGGAATAGAATGATGGACAACAAAAATTATAACATGGCATATACCTTCTTGTCTCCTATAGATCTCATTAGAAGAGATTTGATGAACAAGCATTGTTTCATTGTCTTCTTCATCAATGACAATCAAGCCAAGTTCTTCGGTTCTCTGATGTATAATTTATAATTTTATATGAAGACATAAAATACAAGATATTTTGGTGTACACAATAGGTCTTAATATAACTTAAAAGCAAATAAGCAAAAGTGGATCAATGTTAAAGAGGCACCACCATCTGGAGCACTTGAGCATATGCGTGCAGATGCACCAGTGGCATTTTCGTAAATATATATAAAACTAAAGGAAATTCATATATTTTTTATATATCTAAACTATATCAATTAAATTTTTTAGTTAAAAATATATTGGATAGAAAAATTATTATAATACATATATTTATTAATTATTATAACACCCTATAATTCATTGTAACACCAAGGTTTAAAAACCGATAGGGATATTTTCATAATAATATAGCTCTTTAAATGGCTAGGGTTTCTTTAAACTTATAAAAGAGAGGCTTTTATAAAAAGAAAATAATAAATAACCCAAGAGGCTTTTAAAAAATAATAACGTAATGGGCTGACTGAGCCTTCTTTAATACATCTATAACATCAAAAATACTATATAATAATAATCTATTTAACTACACTTTTTTAATCCCACATCGATAGAATTCAAGAAACACAAAGAAGGTTGGTCTATAAATAAAGATTCATTTTGTCTAAAACAAATATGAAGTCTTAAGAGTGGGAGGAGCTTATATTAAAAACAATATAGCTCTTTTCATGGACCAATGTATAAATTTTTGGCATAAAAATTTATAAGGTCTTAAAATAATATTTTATTTTTTGTCTTTTTTTAAATAAAAACAAAACCCTGTTTTTTAAATAAAACAGGCCTGGATCCGGGTCGGATTTTACCCGGGTCTGACCCGGATCCGGCTAAGGGAGATGCGCCTTGAAGTGAATATGACATCACCAATATAATCATGTATCACACAATGATATGATGAATCATTGTACGCAATCCATCATATTTTGCACACTATTTATGTGTCCAAAATATGTCAAATAGATTGAAAAACAAGCTATACGCTCATGGGAGTCCAACCACTTGAGGCTTCAATCCTTGGCCAGTTAGTCAAGGTTATAGCTGTATAAGAGATAGACAATGTTTTTACATTTACTGTACTTGCATTTCCCTATATTCTGTAATCTTGGGTAATGAAAATTTTCAGTAAATCTAAACAGATGTTCTAGCATTTTTCAGTAATGAAAATTTAATTTCACAAAAAAAAAAGTAAAATAAAAAATACTGAATACTAAATCTAGCATTTTTGCACTGATTCTTTAAGACCCCTCAAAAATTTCTGATTAATCTTCAAGGTTTTTGCATGACAACATTGCAAATAGTAAAAAAAATTAATCAATGGGGCTTAAACCACCATTTTTTTTTGTATCCAACAAAAGGCCTTTACCACTGATTCACTGCAAAGTAATTGAGGATTAATTTTCAAAATCATAAATACCACATTTTAAAAAATGAAGTTGTGACTGCAGTAACCAATAGCTTACTTTTTTTTGATAAAAATGAATTTTTCATTGGAGATGAATATGCTAAAACCCATAGTACAAAGTATGATGGGAAATGTTAAAAGTCACCAACTTAATCCTAATATTCCTATATAGCCTTTTCACAGTAGCATTATAGAACATTGACAGCACTAATGATAGCAAGATTTGGAGTTGAAGCTGCAAGATATGGGATTCCCAAATCCCAATAGATGATACTTGACAGTTGACAGTATTAACCTCAATTTGATTCAGATTGGGTTTTTGTGGATGTTAGCATCAAAGAAGATGCCAACGTCCATGGAGATTTCTTTAGTATATAAGCTTACCAAGCTTACTAGTTTATATTACACATTTATATTTAGAAAACCTAAAGTATATTGGATAACAAATTTTCGGTAATAGTTAAAAATCAAAGAATAACACTAGTTAGTACAATAACCCTATTTAAAAATCAAAGGTAATCAGAGCAGCAGAATGGGAGAGGTCACCAAAAACTTTGAGAGGCATCTGAAGAAGTCTCCCCATAGCCAGAAATATTATATTTTTGTAACCTTACATTGTGGTCATCTCCATTTCATATCCAAGGGAGGTTTGAAATACAGTGCACAGAGTCCTCCTTTGTTGTAGGTAGAATTTTTCCAGTTCTCAATATAGCCCTCAAAGTCCGGCTCGAAAGGGAAAAGGGGTCTCCTTCCACCATGTAAACTTACCTTGATATTGGAGTTGTAGCAACCTTGATGTTATCTCATTCTTATGGAAAGATTTACCTAAGGAAGAATCCTCTAGCAAGGGAACCGAGTTCCTCCCCTTGATCCATCAAAGAGCAAAAGACTCCAATTCACCAACATAAGGTTGATCGAATATCTGTTTAGAATAAGAGCAACCGAGAAACTTTCCAAGAAAATATGAGAGAAAGGTAAAAGAGACAAGATTTCAACGTGGTTCCACCCAATCGGAACCCAATCTGGTGTACGTCCACAGGGTATTCTGGTGATGCATTATGATCAAAAACCTGGAAAAGAGGCAGTCCATACTTAGTGCTTTATAGGGTGATTATTAGGGCACACTTCCCAAGATAACCACCTGATTTTTCACAAAGGATCTCAGCCATTAATGATTGGTCATGTGACTTATGTAATTATCATATGACCTCACTAATGGCACTGTTGTAATTAAACTAATTAAACAGTCTGCACTATTACAAAATGAGTATCCCTTACTTCTCTAACAATATCAACCTCTAGAAGGGCCTATTTGCCCTCTTTTCCAGGTAAGTGAGGGTCAAGTCATCCAGAGAGGAGCTCTGACGAGAAGGTTAAACCTTGGGTTACACTCAATGGGGGACGTCCCCACCAAGCATAGGGGAGGAGGGCAAGGAGAATCGATGAGAGGAAACTTAGTAAATTTTTTTACGAAGATAAATTTAAGCTCGGTAGTTGGTACATTATCATAAAAAGTACATGATTTTAAAAGTTTAAACTCTAAAACCTTGATTGATCATAAAAAATAGATGTAAAGTTATACCTTAAAATAATCAACAATGACATGCCCTGTTCCTTGATCGTCCCATTTACCGTCATCAGTTAAACGATAGACCTTTACACGCTGAAAAAAGAATATGCAAGAAAAAAATAGGGTTAGAAGCTAAAGATCAACAAGGTTCCCTTTATAAATCTGTATGTATTTTTTTATGAAAGTAAAATTTCATTAGCAAATGAAGTGGGCCTTACCAATAGTAGTAGAATACAAATAGAAAAGTAGAAAATATTTCAGTTATTCTTCTTCTCCTCACCATACTTACTAACTAAAACCAATCTGGATTCGTATGGATTAATTAAAAGTTCAAAACATCAAGACTCAAAAGACATTTATAGATATTAGGGCTCCTATTTCCAGATTGGAATCCACCAATCGGAATTAGGGAACCATTGCTGGAAAAAGTAAAAGAACAGAAGAGAGTATAAAAAAGAAAGAGCAGTTAGAATATTATGTCAGGAAAATAAAATGAGTAACTAACTTCGCTCTCCGGGTCCATTCAGATTTATACTCTCATTGTGTGAGAGTGAAATTCGACGATGAAAGTTGCATTGGCCCATTACAAAGATAGAGCCATGGACATGTTAATGAGATGCAATAGGCTACATCAAAATGTCACCTAAACATCTGTCCCAATGTTTGGGTTTAGATCCTGACAACAGTCTTAATAAATTTCCCAAAGACATGTTAACTACCTCAGTCTGTCCATCAGTCTGTCCATCAGTCTGAGTATGACATGTAAAGCTAAAATTGACTAATTGAGTGATGTATCTAATCCATTCCAGTAATTCCACGACTCTTTCCAGAAATGTGACAAGAATTTGGTATCTCTGTCTGAACTCTGAAGTGAGTTTGAGCCTTGAGGAGCCTTAGTATATTCATTGAAAAATATATTAGCCACTTGATTAGCATCATTAGTGCGCTTACAAGCTATAAAATGTGTCATTTTTGAGAATCTGTCTACCATAAAATAGAGTCCATTCCTTTTTGAGTTTTTGGTAGCCCTGTTATGAAATCCATAGAAATGGCTAGTTGTAAGACCACATAAGAAAGTGTCAATGCTCATCTCCCTGCATCTTTTATTTTTTCTACTTGTTTAATCCAGAGCACTGCCCTTCATTTGTTATAATCAAGCTTTTACAGGTGGTCATGCGATGGAGCTAGGCGCATGACTGACTAAGGCATCGCATGAAAAATAGGGGTAATTTGCAATAACCACCACGGAAATAATAATATTTACACAAACATGAGTATTTACTTGTACTCTTGTAGTGTAGAAGACTAGAAGTATTTTTTAGGCTGCTGTTATTAGGAAATGGATGAGCTAATTACTCTCAATTTTATATGATTATATCAGATTTCTATGCTTTTATGTCCATTTATTTCCTGGTTGTATCACCCTAGAGGACTTTGCCTACTCTCGATAGTGTTGTCTGTTAAGGGATTTTATTTTTCTGTTTATATGTAAAAATGGGCAAGGACCACTTCATTTCTAATGAAAATTTACCTTCATAAAAAAGACTAGAAGTATTCTTTTAGTGGAGGGGTGAAGAAAAGAAGAAGCTAGATCTTGCTGAAGGATCACTGAAGCTTTCTAGAAGTTCACCGGAGATCTGAAACAAAGGAAGTGTACATTCGTAGACACGAAATAAAATCCTTGTTCTGCCTACTTTATGTTGCATCTCGTAAAGAAGAGAAATGGCCCATATTCTCCTACCGACTTGTCCTAGTATACACTATACCACAATAACTATATGTAAAAAAAAAAAAAAAAAACTTTACTGTAGCAAAACATTCCGTTAAATACTTGTAGTATCCCACGGCAAAAAATATACCCTAATAGCAATATGTTAATTGATGTAGAGCAAAAGCATCACCAGAACAGAAAAAAAAATAAAACTCTACCAACATGTAAAATCCACGAGACGCCAAAGCTCAGAAGTCAGAATATACACTTAAAAAAATCCAAAATCCATTCAATACGCCGATATAAAGAATCTAACTACGCAAAATTTCCCAAAATCGATATAAAAAAGATCAGTTCCAGAAAGGGGAAAAGTGACACCGACCTGTGAGGGGTTCGACGTTGGAGTTGCTTTCCCTGAGGCTCCCATTACTCCGAGACCGAAGAAGAAGAGTTCACCACCAAAACAAACCCTAGGAGATTCCGTAAGAAATCAGTAGATCAGAAGAAATGTTCACAGATGAGAGAAGATGACTCAAGTGATAAGTATAGGGAAGCGAATGAGAATAGGAATCGGAAGAAACTCCGAGAAATTAATCGATCTGCTCTGATTTCACTCTTCCTTCCTTGCCTTACCGGAATCCTCCTCTCGACCATCGTCTATCGTCCTCCCGCCGTCGCGATATAAATAGTGACTAGTTAGTTGGATTTGTAATTACTAAATTACCCTCTTTCTACCCCTGTGTCCCTGACTAACTAGATAACTTTTTTATTTTGATAAAGTAATTGGTAAATAAGTAAATTAAAATCAACACAATCAGCCAACCTTGAACTTTCAACTACTTTAATAGTGCATCTGATCAATTGGGCCAATCGAGTCAGATTGAGGGATTTCCAACCAGCCCAAACTTCCTTCATTATTGATCGAACATGCCAAATGTGGGGGAACGATGGCACTTGGCGCGTTATATCGGCACAATGGCATTTCTGATATCGGCGCTATAACGGCTCGGTAAATTGGAAATCGGGGACGTAACTCTGGATTGTAATGACCACTTACCTAATGGAATACTAGTTTGAAAGGGGAGAGGAAATGGCTCTGTCCATTAGCAACGCCTACAACACAATTCGCGAGAGAGGTTCGACTGACACGAAATTTGTGTCGACACGATACGACTGACATGAAATTTATGTTGACACGATGTCAAACGAGCCGAACTTTTGTTTATAGAGACGAGCTCGGGCTCGTTAAGGTATCACCGGAATCGAGCTCGGGAGCTCGGACTCAAGTCCGCAAGCCTGGGCTCGAACTTAACATACAGGTTAAAATAATTAATTTAGAGACATAGTGGGATTGAACCCATGATCTCTTACATGTTAAAAATATGTTTTACTAACTGGTGTCTAAATATAATATTTTTTTATAATTAATAATCGTTTGATATTTAATATTACTATATTACTAGGGGTGAGCGGAGATGGGGGATTGCGTTCCCCGTCCCTGTACCCTGTCATTTGATCGAGGACGGGAATCCTCGGTCAAAATTTTATTTTTTAAAATTTATTTTAAACAGTAATATGTTACTACTTATTATTTATTAATGTAATTAAAATATTGATTTAATGTAAATAGTTTAAATAATTAGCGGAAGATGATCGACGGTGGATATTTGAGTATTTGAAGTTGAAGATTAGGTTTAACTAGGGTATAGATTTAATTTTACGACTTTAAATATAAATTTATCTATTTAATATTGTGTAAGGTTATTTATATAAATTATACAATATTAATTTTTTTATAAGGTTTATATACAATTTTTCCCAGGTACAGAGATTATCCGGGGCGGGAATTTCAATCTCCATCCCCGTACCTGAAAATGACCGGGGAAGGGGACGGAGAATTTTTTGCTTCGGGTAGAAAAATCATCTTCGTCCTCGTTCGTCCGGATACGAGGAATCACACCCCTATATATATATATTTGATATTTTTATAATATTATATTATATTTAATTAATAATTTTCGTGTTATCGTGTTGTATCAATTTACGTGTAATTGTATCGTGTTTTTGAAAACAAACATTAAACCGACACTATTATAAACGTGTCGTATTCATATCGTGTTAAAATCGTGTCGTATTTTTAACAAATCGTGTCTGTTATTGCCACCCCTAACTGGTAAGATGGAGCAAAGTGCTCACTCTGGATCGACTAGCCGGAAGAGGAATGAAAACGGACGTGATTTGTCCTCTATACAAGATATAACAAACACATTTTATACCTGCAATTAGGGTGTCAACTAAAGCTCAAACTTGATAAGCTTATCGAACCGAGTCGCGAGCTTCGATTCCGAGTATAGACAATTCTTTAACAAGTCGAGTCCGAGCTCGGCTAAATCAGGTTCAACGAGCTCGAGCCTGAATCTAGACAATTCTTTAACGAGTCGAGCTCAAGCTCAAGCTCGACCAAATCAGACTCAACGAGCTCGAGTCTGAAACTGGACAATTCTTTAACGAGCCAAGCCCAAACCCGACTCTATTTACAAAAACTAGACTTTGATTGATTCTAGTACCACAACACCTCTGCTTTGAATCGGACTATGGATCGCACAATATAACGGGCCGGAAGCCCGTGGGCCGAAGCGGTCTAAGAGCGGAGGAGGGTCTGACGAAAAGGTATTTTCATTTCATTCACTATTTTGACTATTTATTTAAGATAGATAAAGAAGCCATTTCGTAATTTTCAAAAACATTCCACGTATTATGACACCAATATTAACACTAAATTACCAAATTAACACTATAAAGAAGTCACCAACAGAAGAAAAAACGGATGAGACGAAAAGATTCAGAGATGGGCGGAACTGACGTCGGCCTTCGTGACATCGACGATCTGCCAAAAAACAAAGTGAATTACACGGCCTTGACGCCTCTATGGTTCTTGGAGAGAGCAGCCACCGTATATCCGGAGAGACTGTCGATCGTACATGGCTCCGTGAAGCACACTTGGGGACAGACTTACAGCCGTTGCCGCCAGCTCGCCTCTGCGCTTTCCCGTCGATCCTTCGGCATCGGAACCACGGTGATATTCATCAACTCAACCTCTTTTCTCCTCGTGTGATGAAACAAGTTGGGAGGAGAAGGATTCGACTTTTCTATTTTTCTTTCCATTTCTGTCACTGTCGTGGTTTCTAATTCCTATATCCGACATTTCTTAATCTTTCCGTTACTTCTCTCACCTAATTTTCCGATTTCTACAACTTTCTCTATCATTAGATATTTTCATTTATTAATTCTGTTTGCTGATGGTGTCTCCATGTCTATGATCAAACTTCAATTCTTCAAATGACTGGACGTTATTTTACATTCCGATTATTCTATTAGTTCTAACTAACTCTTTTTTTCTAAAGGTATCGATCATTGCACCTAACATTCCTGCGCTCTACGAAGCTCATTTTGCAGTTCCCATGACTGGATCTGTGATAAACCCCATCAACATTCGGCTAAACGCGGAGACGGTTTCATTTCTTCTGAAGCATTCATCGACTTCAGTGGTGATGGTTGATCAGGAGTATTTTACACTGGCGATGGACGCTCTCAACATATTGGCCGCGGAGATGGATAAAAACAACAACCCTCCACTTGTCATCGTCATTGGTGATGAAAATTGCGATCCCAAACCACTCCAACGTGCTCTTAAAGAAAGAGGGGTCTTGGAATACGAGAATTTCCTTCAAAGTGGTGACCCTGAATTCAAATGGGTGCCGCCTGAGGATGAATGGCAAAGCATCGCATTAGGTTATACCTCAGGCACAACCTCGAGTCCTAAGGGTGTGGTTTTGAGCCACAGGGGTGCTCATCTTTCATCTTTAGGCGGAATTTTGATGTGGGGAATGCTTGAAGGTTCCATTTACCTGTGGACTCTTCCTTTGTTCCATTGCAACGGTTGGTGTTTTGTATGGGCACTGGCTGCTCTCTGTGGAACCAGCATATGCCTTCGCAATGTTAGTTTGATCTAATGATATGTTATTTATGCTGGGTTTTTGCATAGATTGATTTATCTGATATGTATATATTCTGTTAATGCAGGTGAGTGCGAAAGCCATCTACCTAGCGATCGCAAACCAAGGTGTGACGCATTTCTGCGCAGCTCCAACTGTTTTGAGCACTATACTCAATGCTTCTTCCAATGATACAATCCTCCCACTTCCACGGAAAGTTGACGTGATGACAGCCGGAGCAGCACCTCAACCATTGGTATTGGCCGGATTATCAAGACTTGGCTTTCGAATTACCCACACCTATGGACTTTCAGAGACATATGGTCCGTCCACTGTATGCACTTGGAAGCCTGAATGGGACGATCTTCCTTCAGACACTCGTGTACGACTCCATGCTCGACAAGGAGTGAGGTACATCTCAATGGAAGTAGTTGACGTAGTTGACATGACCACCATGGACCCAGTTCCTGCCGATGGGAAGACACTTGGGGAGATTGTCTTCCGCGGGAATATGATCATGAAAGGGTATCTGAAGAACCCAGAAGCCAATAATGAGGCATTTAAGAATGGATGGTATGTACCACAGTACCAGCACCACTAAGATTTTAAGGAGAATTAATGATGAATTAATAATGTCTTATGTTCTGGTAGGTACCATTCAGGCGATCTTGGTGTAAAACACCTCGATGGATACATAGAAGTGAAGGACAGAGCCAAGGATATTATAATCTCTGGCGGGGAGAACATAAGCAGCTTGGAAGTGGAGAAAGTGGTCTTCTCCCACCCCGCGGTATTAGAAACCTCGGTGATTGCCCGAGAAGACGAGAAATGGGGCGAGTCACCTTGCGCATTTGTGACAGTGAGGGAGAATCACAACAACAACGCTGTAAATGAAGTTGAATTGGCTGAAGACATCATAAAATTGTGCAAGAAAAAACTGCCGGCATTTTGGGTACCTAAGTCAATTGTGTTTCTATCTTCTTTGCCCAAAACCGCCACTGGGAAGGTGCAGAAACATGTTCTCCGATCACGAGTCAAGGAATTGGGGCCTGTAAGGAGAAGAAGCAATTTATGATTCGAAAAACCAAACAGTGTTATTTATCTATCTTATTATCACGATCGAAAGACTAATAAATGAATTTAATAAAATCGACTCTACAATCTGAGAGTTGAATATCATAATATTCAAAGTACTTATGCACTTTAATTCTTAATATTCAATTAGGACAGGTTTCTGGTGTGTCATGACGTACATACGCCAAAGACGTCAATACAACGTAATACAAGTAACGAGTACAACTCGAAAATAATATAACATACGATATACAACTCGTTGTACAGAGTTTAGTTGTTGATGAATAATGCATCATCAGTCGACGGATTAGAATCTAACGGCTGAAAATTCACTCTGAAAATTCCCCTATTTTCGGATTGCGCACCCGAAAATTCCCCTATTCAATTAATCCAACTAACAACCGTTTATTTTTATTTTAAGTTAAAACTATCTGATAATATATAAATTTCAAATAAAAAAAAGTGATGCATGCAATTCACTCTACAGCCAAGTGATTTTACGATCGTTTAAGCCTTCAACAACCTTTGAGAACTGACTCGATGTTTTTAAAACGAACTATGTCTCATCGTTCTCACGTAGTGGGCCTTGGACAATGAGAAGTGAAAAAACTCTGAAGTGCTCCTGACATTACCTTTCGGTCCACTACATGCAAGTGATTACATATATCGTTTCTATTTTCAAAGAAAATTCATCTCTCAAGAGATAATAGATCTTCTTATAGATATGACTTTTTAGGTAATTCTATTATCCCACTTTTACCTTCTGTGCTTTTTGGTGAGTCAGAATTCTATTTTTTTTTAAATTTCAACTACCATTAGCCTAGATATTAAAGTTCTTTAATACAAGTTCCTAACGAATTTAAGTTACAAGACAATCGTACTAATAATAAAAATAAATCAACTTTGTGTCGGTTGGACGCTTCTAGCCCATAATTTCGCTAATCGTTGCTCTTGGATTGTCTTTTTAACCTTATACCTGTTCGCCATGAAAGTGTTTGATATATTTTATATTATCCGTCCCCCTGTGGCCCTGTCTCTTGCGGCCACGTGCGTTTGGCTTCATGCACTCTCTTGTTTTTTTCAGTCCAGATCCCCCAGACTGCCGCAACCATATCTGCTCATGTTAGACCCCAACGGCAACAAGACGTGTTCTTCGTTCTGACGTGAGCCTCTTCCCTTACCTTCCCCGCTTGATCCACCTCTTACTAACAACCGTTAAATTACTATTAACAACTAAACTAAATCTTATTTAATTTCATAGTCTTCATATTCCTCCTTAATAGCATTTTCGAGTCTTGAACCACTCCTGATCCATCCATCATATAGATTGAAATTAACATCTAGTACCTCCTTGCCTTACTGGATCATATACTCATATGCATTACTGGGTCAAAAACCATGAAGCACGCCCGCAGTTGTCTTGCTCAAACATAACAACGTGTAAATAACATATTTAATAATAAATTAACAAAACTTCAGGGTATGAAGTGCAAATGGATGAACATTGTTGCTGGTTAATCACAAAATATTTAGAAGACATGTGATGTATCAAATAGAAGACAGCTTCAATTGTATGAATAAGATGATGAAATGGGCATTCAATCTGATTTTGTGGTATACAATATTATAATCAAGTCAAGATATTTACACTACACGCACTCACGAGTCACGCCACACCAAATTTCTGCAAAACCAAGCTTCACTAGATCTAGGTCCTTTGATAAATATCACTAGCTATGTACAAATTAAAGTTCAATAAAACATTCAGCATAAGAGAAACAATCAACTAATATGCATCAATAAAAAATCAAAATTTACTCACTGCCAATAGTGTTGAATTGAAGATCTCTTTGTATACCAATAATCTGGTCCCTAGAAGAAATCCATGACTCAAAATATGTATATAACAAACGTCAAGGAAATGGAAGAAAAAAAACTGAAACTTTTTTTTTTTGAAGCTGTTAAATTTTTCATTTATAAAAATGAGGGACGTTGTCCTGATACAATGAGAACTAGCAATAAAATATAGATATAAATATGGAAATGAGAACAAGTCTCATTTTGACACTTTCCACAAAACTATATTGCCTAGTATAGAAACTAGGGTATCTCCCTCCGAAGATTGGTCTCCCATATCTGTATCGTGTTAGGTCCCAAAGGGTGACAACAACTCTTTTTGAAGCTCTCTGGCCTGAAGGAGTTGTTGATGTCATTTAAAACCTCCTTAAAAACCGTTTCTGGTGGTCTGAGAGAATGTTGTTGCCATCTTTTGTTTCTTTCAGCCCATATGTGCCAACTCAAGGCTTCAATCATATTCCATAATAGGCCCCAAATTTGAGAATGATGTGTTCGCTTTTGACATGTCTCAATTAGGTCTCTTATTTTGATGTTTGGGTATGTGGTGGTGGGTGTGGGGATGTTCATGATTTTCTAGATAATATTATTTAATTTTTCAACTAGGGGTAGAAGGATGGCTCTAGAGTAGCTGCAGTTGAAAAAAAGGTGTCCTCTGATTTCATTTTCTAAGTTGCATAATAGGTAGGTGGGTGGGATGGGCATGCCCCATCCATTTAACCTGGTGAAGGTATTTAGGTGTCCTCATTTTATTTTCCATAGAAGTATAGAGAATTTTGTGGGTTTGTTAGCTCATATTACTTCAGCTAGTGTCTTTATGGTTTTTGTCTCTAATTTCCTCACCTATTTTTGCAAGTTTATTGTTTGGGTTTCCACTTTTCCAAAGCACTGCGTAATTTGGTCCACACTCATTAGTGTGAGAGTCTTAGAGGTATCTCCCATTATAAATTTCCAGGCATGAGAGTCGATAGAGTTTTTTATCTGAATGTTTGTAAGGGTCCTTCCCTTTATGTATCTCCTTTAGATTCATGTATTCAGGATTGAGTCTGATTTTGTCCAGAAATTTGCAATCCTTTTAATGTTTATGGCTGGAACTATGATATCTAGGTTTCTTACTCTCAATCCTTCCTCTGCTTTGGGGAGGAGCATTTGTTTCCATGGTATCCCTTTTCTTCCATCTCATATGAAGTTGTAAGCTAACTTTCTTATTTTCCTTATGACTGATTCTGGTAAAGCTGTGCCTTGGGCCCAGTATGTGTATTTTCCTGCAAGCATCCAATTTACTAGTTGTATTCTTCCTCAATAGGAGAGGCATTTCCCACTCCACTTAGCCAACATGTTTTCTATGGGTTGTATCAGCTTTCAACATTGGTTGTAGGATTTTTTTCTTTTCTGTTATTGAGAGTCCTAAGTATGTGTGAGAGAGGGTTTTGGTAGGAAAATCAAAGATACCTAGGAGTGTTTGGTTTTGTGCATAAATCTTGGATAATGTCATTGAACTCTTTTCAGCATTAACATCTAGCCCAGAAAAGGAAGAAAATTTCTCTAGGGTCCTCTTTACTGCATTTAGGGATTTCCTATTTGTTTTTGAGAATATTAGAATGTCGTCTGCATATATTAGGTGTGATATAGAGGTTTCTCCGTTGACCTTATAAGTGTCTATTTTCTTTGTCATAACCTCTCTTTCTAGTAGTCTTCTTAGCACATCCATGACTATGTCAAATAGAATTGGAGATAGAGGGTCTCCTTGTCTTATTCCTCTTTGATTTTTAAAAGGTGGGGTGGGGGTGCCCACAACTAGCACTGAGAAAGATGCAGTGGAGATATAATTTCATATTACCTTACATAGATGAGAGGAGAAGAAGAGGAATTTAGAGGTAAAACCATTTAGGCCTGATGATTTATTTGTGTTAAAGGCTAAAAGCACCTCCCTTACCTCTTCCTCCAGGGGGAGTTGTGTTATCCAATCAGTCATCTCAGTGGTTACTATTCTTAGAAATATGGTTGGAATGTCTGGGTGTGGAGAGTTCCCTTTTTTGAATAAATTTTTAAAGTAGGTCATACTATTATTTTCAAATTGGATCCTTGTTATATTTTGATTCCCTTCCCTATTTAATACTTTATGGGTGGAGTTTTTTGATTTTTTCTGTTTTGTGGCAATGCTGAAAAATCTAGTGTTTTTGTCACATTCCTTTAGCCAGGAGACCTTACTCCTTTATTTTAAATCTGCTTCTTCTCTGAGTAGTAGTATTTTGAGGTCCTTCCTCAGTTCTACACTTTTGGTTTGTAGTTCGACAGAACTTTAGGCTTTTTCTAGGGCAGTGGATATAGTGTTTAATTTTTTCCCTACCTCTAGGGCTAGTTTTGCAGATTTCTCTTTTTTTGCAACCCATTGCTTAATCCTAGTTTTTGCTGCCTTAAACCTATATTGCAGCCTAAATAAGCATGTGCCTCTGGTAATTTTCTTTAACTCCTCTCTTACTATCCTATAGAAAGTTTCCTCCTCTAGCCATGAGTTGTATAGCCTGAAAGGCTTTGCTCATTTCTCTACTTGTGATAGGGTGATGATCATGGCTTTATGACTCACTTGTGCCATTGTGAAATTCAACCCTAGCCTCTTGCCATTTATTTATCCATATCTGATTTGTAAAAACTCTATCAATTTTGGATTGTATGAAATTTGGCACCGGGGAGTTGTTTGTCCATGTAAACTCTCCCCCTGTGGATGGGACTTCCAACAAGTGTGTCATATTTGTGGAGTCAATGAATTCAGATGGGCCCCCGTTTGAATATACCTCTCTCCCTGCTCTTTCTTCTAGCGACCTAATTTCATTAAAGTCCCCCTATTAGCCAAGGTAAAGTAGTTATGGGTCCTATCTGTTGGATTCCATTCCATAAGATTTTTCTTTCCTCTCTGTTATTTTTCCCATAGACAAGGTGTGTAGAGTAATTCTAATCCCGTGGTATTCTTTAGTCTCAGATGCATATATTGTTGGCGTGTTTTTAGGGTGTCTACTGACCATAAGTTTTTCCTCTAGAAAGTCCATATTGAGTCGGCACTCAATGTCTGGCTGGGATCACCATTGTTGTGCGAATCCCATTCAGGGCCAAACGCGTCTTTTATTGCATGGACCTTATTTGGCCTGATTTTTGTTTCTAATACTGAAAAAAATTCGATCGATCTCCTTATAGTTTACTAATTTTTTAACCTCTTTATGCATTTCTACAGGGTTAAATCCCCTAACGTTCCATATTAGGAAAACCATTAGGGGTTGGCTTTCCTAGTTTTGTTGGGTCTTAGGTGGCTACTTGTTCCCCAGTGCGGAATTGTCCACACCTTGCTCATGGTCTTGAGATCAACCCCTAAGTAGCATTCTGTCTTTCCTCCTCTGTGCCCTGTCTGTATGCTTTAATTTAACTACAGGATTTGTCCAACATGGGTTATGTGTAGATCTTAAGAAGGCACAAGGTAGTGTTCTCCTTGCTTTTGTTTTTTCTCTTGAGGTGTTTTTCTTTTGTTTTTTGCTACATCTCTTTTTATAGTAAAAAGTTGTGTGTGGTTCAGGGAGTATGAAATCTGACTCTGGTAATTTATCATTTGGGCCCTCCGACCCACTGGGTTGGGATATCTAACCCGTTGAGTTGATGAGATGGGTCTTCCGGTCCATTTTCTTGTAGGACCGGGCTGAGTTGAGCTAGTGGGTGTGTGGTGCTACTTTACTGAGTTAGGCCAAGACTTCTATTTTTGTCTGGAAAATCTATTTGCCAGGTTTGGTTATGGTAATTTTGGGTTTGGTTTTAGCTTTCTCTGTTTGGGGAGCCTTCTTTTGACATGTTTGGGCTAGTCACATCCTTCTCACCTTCTTGGCCTATTAAATTGAAAGATTTTACCAGTTGTTGATCCACTGAGCTGTCAGAGTCAGAAGATAACATGTTCACATCCTCCCAGCTGTGTTCCGTGGACTTGTCACTTTCTCCATGGTACTTGCCCGAGTGTGAGCTGCTGTCCTCATAATCGTACTCATCTTTTTTGTCAGATAACATGGACCATCTGTTGTATATCAGGGTATTTGTTGCAGTTTGTATATTTGTCTCTTGTGTGTTTTCTTTGATGACAGAAAATGCCAAACTTTGGGGTAGAATTTATGTTTCTTTTCCAGCATGTGATTCCTCTAGTGGGAGGATTTGCATATCCTTTGTAGGTTGCCTCTGCTGTTGTGTCAGGGGAGTCATGGGTGAGGTGGCTTGATTTTTGGTCTGTGGTGACCAAGACTTGACTAGGTCTGCCTGCCACATAACCTACTTTATTCTGTGCACTATGAGCTTCCTCTATCAGAATTATCTCTCTTGGGGTCATCGAAGCTTCCTCTTCAGCTTCTGCCAAAATGTGTTTTCCTATTGTCTGAGGTATATTGGCCGGATTTATTTTTTCCGGAGGTGGAATGTTTTCCATTGGACATTGGGCTGACGAGTGGTCAAACTTTCTGCACCTGGTGCATCTCGACGGGATGGTATCATATGTCACCTTCAGGGTTGTGATGGACTCCTTCCCTCCTCCTTCATTGACGATCATCGGGATGGTTGAGATATAATTTGATGTTGGGTCTGCTTGGAAAGACACCCTGAAACAGTGGGGGTGGCGGCTTGTGTTGGTGTATTCAGCCAACAAAGATGGACCTAGCACACTCACGATTGAGTCCACTACTGACTTTGCATACATTTCTGGTTTTAATCCCTTTATATAGGCCCACTGTGGAATCCAATCATATGCTTTTTCACAAATTTGCTCTGGTGACTCCCTCCTTATCATAAGAACTGTGTCCCCCAATGTATCCCATACTCTGTCTGAACATTTCAGATAATCTTCACCTCTTGCGAAGGACATTGCGAAGGTGGAATTTTTGAACTTTCCTATCTGAATTTTCCCTTCAATCTCCCATTTATTCTTTGCTAGGTAGGCAATGGACCTTATTGATGGAGCTTTACCAAAAGCTCTGATTGTTAACCTGAGGCTTTGTCCATATTTCGGGAGCTCAAGGTTTGCCCTGTGCACATAGGCATGTTTGTTCTCTGCCCTGACCAAGGGAGGCACGAATTGCAGCCTCTTCAATTGATGGAAAGTATCAGATGTTTCCCCTCTCCACTTTTTGATGATGCCTCTTGATAGTACAGGGTCCAACACATAGACTATAGTACTAAAAGACGTATCCTAAGATATCTAATACGCAAAGGAGGGGGTAGTACTGGTGATACAATATCCCGAACCCGGTCACAACTTACCAGCAACTAGAAGTCCGGACAGCCTGAGATGAGTTGAGGTACCTATTCTGGGATTGGAAGGTCCCAAGTCGAATCTTAGGAAGATCGACTTTCCCAAGGATCGACTTCCCTGGGATCGACTTTTGAGAAAGTCGATCTCTGGAAAGTCGACTTTGGGACCCGATCTGATTAGTTAGGCGGTTACTGCCCAAATGACCAGATTACCCCCATAAGGATCCCTATAAATAGGAGGCACCCCCCATTCATTAAAGGCAGGTCATTTGGAGTGGAAGAAGTCCTAGCGAAGCAGAGCTCTGCGCACTTGAGTTTCGGTCCGATTTCCCGCGGAGTTCCCCGCTTGGCACTTGCTGGTGCGTCTTGAAGTACTGGTCGGGTTTCACCCCCACCACCTCTGTCCAAGGCATCCAAAGACTCCTTGGTCGGTGGGAATCTATCTCTTCCTCCTTTTAATCCTCTGTCATTTCTCTGCCTCTGTTTGATGTGTGTATCAATTTTTCATTCTTTCTCCAGCCTTGATTTTTAGTTCTCATATGTTTTTCTAGCTCTGCTTCATTGTTCCTAAAGTGCCTCCAAACTACTGCTGCCGCTTCCCTTGACAACTCACTTGGTGGCTCTCTCTCTCTAGAAATGCTACACAGCTGCTTTGGTTTCCTAGCTAAGTGAGATCACCATTTTTGTTTGCAAAGAAACTTCTTCCCAGCTACTCGAGAGAGGCATGATCTATTGAGTGGTAGAAAAAACCCGGGTGGGCACTATGACCTCTTAGCATTCTTTTGGTGTGCTCTATGACATCTTTCTTTGGAAAAAAAACCACTCAATGGATGATCGGGTAGCTGAGATATCAATTTCTAGGCAACTAGTTCATAGTGTTCTGCCTTGGCCAGGGACAAAGAGGCTGTGGGGTGGTTCTCTGGCCAGATGAGCCTCGCCGGAGAGTTTTGTGGTGGCTCACTATCTCTCTAGGGAATGAGTATTTTCAGTGCAGACTACTTCCTCCTCCTAATCGAAAGTAGCCTTTCTAAACCAAATCGCGAGCAGACAGACCCTCAAGAAAAAACGCAATCAGAAAACTCCAGAAATCGCGTCAGAAACCCTCCTGAAAAAATGCATCAGATCGCGAACAGGAAAACCCTTAGATCGCGAGCAGAAAAATCCGCAAATCGCGAGCAGACAGACCGCGAGCTCCTCCAATCGCCCTCGCGAGCAAAAAATCACAGAAAAATCGCGAGTTCAAAAAATCGCGAGTACAACAACACCAAAAAAAAAACCTGAAACTTAACATAATAACAATTAACAAACATACCATATATTTATTTGCAAAAAAACATACCATATATAATTTATTTGCAAAAAAGATTCGAAAAACCAAACAGTGTTATTTATCTATCTTATTATCACGATCGAAAGACTAATAAATGAATTTAATAAAATCGACTCTACAATCTGAGAGTTGAATATCAGTAAAAATGTAATTAAAATGAGTGAATCATAATATTCAAAGTACTTATGCACTTTAATTCCTAATATTCAATTAGGACAGGTTTCTGGTGTGCCATGACGTACATACGCCAAAGACGTCAATACAACGTAATACAAGTAACGAGTACAACTCGAAAATAATATAACATACGCTATACAACTCGTTGTACAGAGTTTAGTTGTTGATGAATAATGCATCGTCAGTCGACGGATTAGAATCTAACGGCTGAAAATTCACTCTGAAAATTCCCCTATTTTCGGATTGCGCACCCGAAAATTCCCCTATTCAATTAATCCAACTAACAACCGTTTATTTTTATTTTAAGTTAAAACTATCTGATAATATATAAATTTCAAATAAAAAAAAGTGATGTGATCACATGCGATTCACTCTACACCCTCCGTCTTGATCCAGCCAAGTGATTTTACGATCGTTTAGGCCTTCAACAACCTTTGATGACTGACTCGATGTTTCTTAGAACGAACTATGTCTCATCGTTGTCACGTAGTGGGCCTTGGACAATGAGAAGTGAAAAAACTCTGATGTGCTCCTGACATCACCTTTCGGTCCACTACATGCAAGTGATTACATATATCGTTTCTATTTTCAAAGAAAATTCATCTCTCAAGAGATAATAGATCTTCTTATAGATATGACTTTTTAGGTAATTCTATTATCCCACTTTTACCTTCTGTGCTTTTTGGTGAGTCAGAATTCTATTTTTTTTTAAATTCCAACTACCATTAGCCTAGATATTAAAGTTCTTTAATACAAGTTCCTAACGAATTTAAGTTACAAGACAATCGTACTAATAATAAAAATAAATCAACTTGGTGTCGGTTGGACGCTTCTAGCCCATAATTTCGCTAATCGTTGCTCTTGGGTTGTCTTTTTAGCCTTATACCTGTTCGCCATGAAAGTGTTTGATATATTTTATATTATCCGTCCCCCTGTGGCCCTTTCTCTTGCGGCCACGTGCGTTTGTTTTCATGCACTCTCTTTATTTTTCCGGTTCAGATCCCCCAGACTGCCGCAACCATATATGCTCATGTCAGACCCCAACGGCAACATGACGTGTTCTTCGTTCTGACGTGAGCCTCTTCCATTACCTTCCCCGCTTGACCCACCTCCTCTTACTAACAACCGTTTAATTACTATTAACAACTAAACTAAATCTTATTTAATTTCATAGTCTTCATATTCCTCCTCAATAGCATTTTCGAGTCTTGAACCACTCCTGATCCATCCATCATATAGATTGAAATTAACATCTAGTACCTCCTTGCCTTACTGGATCATATACTCATATGCATTACTGGGTCAAAAACCATGAAGCACGCGCGCAGTTGTCTTGCTCAAACATAACAACGTGTAAATAACATATTTAATAATAAATTAACAAAACTTCAGGGTATGAAGTGCAAATGGATGAACATTGTTGCTGGTTAATCACAAAATATTTAGAAGACATGTGATGTATCAAATAGAAAGCTTCAATTGTATGAATAAGATGATGAAATGGGCATTCAATCTGATTTTGTGGTATACAATATTATAATCAAGTCAAGATATTTACACTACACGCACTCACGAGTCGCCAAACCAAATTTCTGCAAAACCAAGCTTCACTAGATCTAGGTCCTTTGATAAATATCACTAGCTATGTACAAATTAAATTTTAATAAAAAATTCAGCATAAGAGAAACAATCAACCAATATGCATCAATAAAAAATCAAAATTTACTCACTGCCAATAGTGTTGAATTGGAGATCTCTTTGTATACCAATAATCTGGTCCCTAGAAAAATCCATGATTCAAAATATGTATATAACAAACGTCAAGTAAATGGAAGAAAAAAAAACTGAAACTTAACATAATAACAATTAATAAACATACCATATATTTATTTGCAAAAAAAAACATACCATATATAAGAACAACCCACAGGTTCCTGAAAACTAAGAGCTAAATCTGTTGGAAAATTTGAATCTCTCCAAGAAATTATGGTGTCTGAAAAATAGTGGCAATCATTAAATAAATATCCCAAAGTAACCAAGTAGATGTGTGGAATAGAATGATGGACAACAAAAATTAAAACATGACATATACCTTCTTGTCTCCTATAGATCTCATTAGAAGAGATTTGATGAACAAGAATTGTTTCATTGTCTTTTTCATCAATGACAATCAAGCCAAGTTCTTTCGTTCTCTGATGTATAATATATATGAAGACATAAAATACAAGATATTTTGGTGTACACAATAGGTCTAGCTATACAAGTCTCACTACTTCAGCAGTAATATAACTTAAAAGCAAATAAGCAAAAGTGGATATGACATCACCAATATAATCATGTATCACACAATGATATGATGAATCATTGTACGCAATCCATCATATTTTGCACACTATTTATGTGTCCAAAATATGTCAAATAGAAAATACTGAATACTAAATCTAGCATTTTTGCACTGATTCTTTAAGACCCCTCAAAAATTTCTGATTAATCTTCAAGGTTTTTGCATGACAACATTGCAAATAGTAAAAAAAATCAGTCCATGAGGCTTAAACCGCCAATTTTTTTGTATCCAACAAAAGGCCTTTACCACTGATTCACTGCAAAGTAATTGAGGACTAATTTTCAAAATCATAAATACCACATTTACAAAAAATGAAGTTATGACTGCAGTAGCCAATAGCTTACTTTTTTTTGATAAAAATGAATTTTTCATTGGAGATGAATATGCTAAAACCCATAGTACAAAGTATGACGGGAAATGTTAAAAGTCACCAACTTAATCCGAATATTCCTATATAGCCTTTTCACAGTAGCATTATAGAACATTGACAGCACTAATGATAGCAAGATTTGGAGTTGAAGCTGCAAGATATGGGATTCCCAAATCCCAATAGATGATACTTGACAGTTGACAGTATTAACCTCAATTTGATTCAGATTGGGTTTTTGTGGATGTTAGCATCAAAGAAGATGCCAACGTCCATGGAGATTTCTTTAGTATATAAGCTTACCAAGCTTAATAGTTTATATTACACATTTATATTTAGAAAATCTAAAGTATATTGGATAACAAATTTTCGGTAATAGTTAAAAATCAAAGAATAACACTAGTTAGTACAATAACCCTATTTAAAAATCAAAGGTAATCAGTGCAGCAGAATGGGAGAGGTCACCAAAAACTTTGAGAGGTATCTGAAGAAGTCTCCCCATAGCCAGAAATATTATATTTTTGTAGCCTTCCGGTGAAGGATATGGTCATCTCCATTTCATATCCAAGGGAGGTTTGAAATACAGTGCACAGAGTCTTCCTTTGTTGTAGGTAGAATTTTTCCAGTTCTCAATATAGCCCTCAAAGTCCGGCTCGAAAGGGAAAAGGGGTCTCCTTCCACCATGTAAACTTACCTTGATATTGGAGTTGTAGCAACCTTGATGTTATCTCATTTTTTTGGAAAGATTTACCTAATGGAGAATCCTCTAGCAAGGGAACCGAGTTCCTCCCCTTGATCCATCAAAGAGCAAAAGACTCCAATTCACCAACATAAGGTTGATCGAATATCTGTTTAGAATAAGAGCAACCGAGAAACTTTCCAAGAAAATATGAGAGAAAGGTAAAAGAGACAAGATTTCAACGTGGTTTCACCCAATCGGAACCCAATCTGGTGTACGTCCACAGGGTATTCTGGTGATGCATTATGATCAAAAACCTGGAAAAGAGGCAGTCCATACTTAGTGCTTTATAGGGTGATTATTAGGGCACACCTCCCAAGATAACCACCTGATCTTTCACAAAGGATCTCAGCCATTAATGATTGGTCATGTGACTTATGTAATTGTCACATGACCTAATTAATGGCACTGTTGAAATTAAACTAATTAAACAGTCTACACTATTACAAAATGAGTAATCCTTATTTCTCCAACAATATCAACCTCTAGAAGGCCTATTTGCCCTCTTTTCCAGGTAAGTGAGGGTCAAGTCATCCAGAGAGGAGCTCTGACGAGAAGGTTAAACCCTGGGTTACACTTAATGGGGGACGTCTCCCACCAAGCATAGGGGAGGAGGGCAAGGAGAATCGATGAGAAGAAACTTAGTAAATTTTTTTACGAAGATAAATTTAAGCTCGGTAGTTGGTACATTATCATAAAAAGTACGCAATTTTAAAAGTTTAAACTCTAAAACCTTGATTGATCATAAAAAATAGATGTAAAGTTATACCTTAAAATAATCAACAATGACATGCCCTGTTCCTTGATCGTCCCATTTACCGTCATCAGTTAAACGATAGACCTTTACACGCTGCCAAAGAATATGCAAGAGAAAAAAATAGGGTTAGAAGCTAAAGATTAACAAGGTTCCCTTGATAATTCTGCATGTATTTTTTTATGAAAGTAAAATTTCATTAACAAGGTTCCCTTGATAAGTTTGAGCCTTGAGGAATACCATGGAGCCTTAGTATTTCATTGAAAAATATATTAGCCACTTGATTAGCATCATTAGTGCGCTTACAAGCTATAAAATGTGTCATTTTTGAGAATCTGTCTACCATAAAATAGAGTCCATTCCTTTTTGAGTTTTTGGTAGCCCTGTTATGAAATCCATAGAAATGGCTAGTTGTAAGGCCACATAAGAAAGTGTCAATGCTCATCTCCCTGCATCTTTTATTTTGTCTACTTGTTTAATCCAGAGCACTGCCCTTCATTTGTTATAATCAAGCTTTTACAGGTGGTCATGCGATGGAGCTAGGCGCATGAGTCATGACCGACTAAGGCACCTAGGCATCGCGTGAAAAATAGGGGTAATTTGCAATAACTACCACGGGAATAATAATATTTACACAAACATGAGTTTTTTTTTTTGAGAAATTAAAACTTTCATTACTATTAGCAATGATCGGAGGAATGAAGATCGAAGAATGAAGATCGAAGAATGAAGTGATGAGCGGAAGACTGATTTGCAATGGAATGTAGGAAAGAATCGTAAATGTATATTAGCCAGCCTGTAGTTTATATAGGCTGTCAATTAGAAGATCTCGACTACCTTATTATGGTAGTGGATCATTACATGTAAGGAAATAATAATAAAACGGAAATACAACTAATGCATACAACTAATGCAGTTGTTACTAATTATGGAATAACAACTAATGCAGTTGTTACTAATTATGGAATAATTAATTCCATAATTAATTCTTTCCTTTACTAATTTAATACTCGTTAACATGCACCCTCAAACTTGAGGAGAATTTCTGACAAGTTTGAACTGAAGTTCCTTGAAAGGCTTGGGTCTCAAGGCTTTAGTAAGGATGTCTGCTTTCTGTAATTTCCCTGGAATATGATCAACAGTGAGAATCCCATTTTCTGTTTTTCTCGAATAAATCCAAGATCCATTGCCATATGTTTGAGTTTCATGTGTCCAATAGGATTGTTGGCTATAAATGAAGCTCCTTTGTTATCGGTAAGGAGTTTCAACCTCTACCCCTAATTCAACAAGTAGCGTTTTGATCCCTTCAAGTTCCTCTACAGTAGTTGCAATTGCTCTGTATTCAGCTTCAGTGCTTGAACGGGCCAGAGTTTGTTGCTTCTTGGAAGACCAAGCCACCAAAGTGTCGCCAAGAAATATTAAGATACCTGTTTGACTCTTCCTGTCAGTAGTGTCACCCCCCAGTCAGCATCACAGAAGCCAGAAATATTGAATTTTTCAACCTTTTTGAGTGTGATGCCATAACTTTGAGACCCTGAGAGAAATCGCAGAATCCTCTTCATAGCATTCCAGTGAACTGGCTTAGGATCACACAAAAATTGAGAGAGCTTATTGACTGAAAATTGAATATTAGGCCTTGTCAATGTTAGATATTGAAGAGACCCGATAATTCTCCTGTATTCCTTAGGGTCAGAGATGCTTTCTTCCTCAGAAAATAGATCCTGTTGAGCTTCCATGGGAGTTGAAGAAGACTTCATATTGTCTAGCTTGCAGCTCTTCAGTAGATTCACCAAATACTGTTGTTGAGACAAATGTAGCCCTTCCCTTCTTCACACTTTCTTACTTGAATACCCAGAAAGTAGCTCAGTTCTCCCAATTTTCTCAAGGCAAATTCTTTACCCATGAAATTAATTATTTCTTTCACAAAAATTGGATCAGAACCAGTAACTACAATGTCATCAACATATGTGAAGAGATACATGACCTGTCTATCGATGGATAAGATAAATAAAGAAGGGTCGCAATAGCTTTCCTTAAAACCCTGAATTTTCAAAAATTCTCTCAGCCTTTTATACCACATCCTGGGGGATTGCTTCAGCCCATATAAGGATTTCTGTAGAAGACAAACATGATCAGGAAATTGTTTGTCAATAAACCCAAAAGGTTGACACACCACGATTCTTTCTTCCAGGTTCCTATGCAGGAAAGCATTGGAGACGTCGACTTGGAACATCTGCCACCCTTTGGTCACAGCCACAGTGAGAACTAGCCTAATAGAATTTGCTTTTACTACTGGACTGAAAGTCTGATTGTAGTCACAGCCTTCTACCTGCCTCATCCCATTTGCAACCAAACGAGCCTTGTACCTTTCCACAGTGCCATCCTCCTTCTGCTTTGCTTTAAAAACCCACTTGATATTGATTACATTGTCTTCCTCAGACTTTGAAATTAGTTTCCAAGTGTTGTTCTTTATTAAAGCATCGAATTCAACTTCCATGGCCTTTTTCCAATTTTCATTCATCAATGCATATTTAGGAGATTTAGGTATAGGTACCTCACAAGCTGCTATTGATAGAGCATATTTGGGATTATGTTTCACCATTCCTCTTGTCACTCTGACCGGGGGAGAAGAAGAATCATCACATGAGAATTCTGATGATGGAGAATAAATAGATCCTGATGCAACAGTAAATGGTGATTCCACTAGGGGGGACAATTCATCCTGAGATGGCACAATATCCTCCACTTGTCTTCTCCTGGTGTACACCACCATCTCATTCTTTTCAGACTGGATTGACTTGTCTGTGTTCACTGAAGTAGAGATGTCCTCTGGTGACCTATCAACTTCTGATTGATCATTGTTCTTCTGCTGATTAGCTGAGGCAGACTAATTCTGGATTGCCCTTCTCATTTGTTTTGTCTTCATCTTGATGTGGAATTACTGGTCTCAGATCAGATGAGCCGATCTGAACTGTTTGGTCCTTCGATAAAACTTGTTCTGATGCAGACTGATGATCTAGAAGCAATTTGTTTAACGAGAAGTCATCCTCTAAGAATTTAACATCCCTTGAAGGAAAGACCTTGTGAGAGACTGGGTCATAAACTTATAACATAGATATCCCACCTGTTTTTGTGGATATCCTAAGAATATGCATGGAATTAATTTATTAGACAACTTGTCCTTCCTATAATCTCTTAAACAAGGAAAGCACTTACAGCCGAACACCCTCAAAGCCTGATAATCAGGAGAGTGTCCATACAGAGCTTCAAGTGGTGACTTGCCTCTGAGAGTATTTGTTGGATTCCTGTTATATAGAAAACAAGCAGTCATAACAGCGAAATCCCAGTACTTCTTTGGAATAGAAGCATGATCAAGAATTGTGATTGAAGTATCAATCAAATGACGATGTCTGCGTTCAACAGATCCCATCTGCTGGTGTGAATATGGGATAGAGAATCTGTGATCAATTCCTAGACTGGTGAGATGTGAGGTAAGCTTTTTAAACTCCAGTGCATTGTCTGTTTGGAGCTTCTTAAGCTTGAAACCTGTTTGTAACTCAGCAACCTTACGAAAAATTTCAAATATAGATTCTATCTCGCTCTTTCTGACCATTGGGAAGACCCAATTAAAATTACTGAAAGCATCAACGAAATTCACATAATATTGGTAACCTTGAGAGGAAACCATAGGAGATGGACCTCAAATGTCTGCAAAAACTAATTCCAAAGGAGATTTATAGATTGTATTGCTTGTT
>LFYR01000731.1:141624-160769 GCA_001185155.1 Zostera marina | reverse complement strand
AATTGGAATTTAATGATCCATCCCTAATTAATTGCACCACTGCCCGAGTGTTCAAATGTCCCAATCTGAAATGTCAGAAATCAGCAGAGGCTCCATCCACCAGTAAGGACTCCATAGGAGTCTTTATTTGAAGAGGTAACTTGTATAGGTCTCCTTCCACTTCACCTTGAGCCAAGAATTCCTTAGTGCTTAGATCCCTGATCCTGACCCTCTGTGCATCAAAAATAACATCTACATTATTGTCAGCACACAATTTTCTAACAGAGAGCAAATTCTTGGTTGCCTGAGGAATTATAAGCATATATTTCAACAGAAATTTAGAATTATTACAACTCCCAACAGAATCACCAGATCTTTTAATTTTCATGGTCTGACCACTAGCTGTGGCAACAGAAGCATGATCTGATGTAGGACGAGGATGTAGAATATTAATTTCATTGAGAGATATATGATGAGTCGAACTTGTGTCAGGGTACCACCCATTCATAGCCTGATTAGAGGCAATGTAATTGACTGAGGAAGAAGTATCTTTACCACTGCCCGGAGTTGATTTTTGACCAGGACCCAGAGGAGATAGCTGACGGCTATGTTGAGGTGGAAATCTAGTCACATTCAAGCGATTGTAACAGTTGAGTGCAGTGTGGAATTTCTTGCCACAGATCTGGCAGCCCCTAGCAGCCTTACCAGAGGATTCAGCTTTGACAGAAGACTTGGTCGCGATGTTTTGGGGAATTGTGGATTGCTCTGTCAACACTTCCAGAGTTTCTTCAAAATCGATGGTCAAATTCATGAAGTCATCAAACATCATTAGAGGATCGAAACGAGTTGTGATGGAAGTCTTGAACGACTGATAATCCGATCCAAGACCTCCTAACGCTAGAAGGATTAATTGAGAACCCTTGAGAATGTCTCCAGCAACTGCAAGTCGATCATTCATTTGAGTGATCTTGTCAAGATAATCACCCATCTTGAGAGATCCTTTGCGGAATGACTGAAACCTGTGTCGTAGGTTGAGCACCCTGGTTTCAGAACCCACAGCGTGTAACCTCTCCAATTTGCGCCACATAAGTGCAGACGTGGACAAGGAGGCTATCTTCGATTGAATCGAAGGTGAAACAGCCGTCAAGATCCAACTCATAATGAGTTGATCCTGCTGCTCCTCGTCGGAGTCTGTCACCAGAGTGACCTTCCCCTCCACATATGGGACGAGACGAAGTCCTTTCAGTGCTGCGACAAACGCGGCCTTCCAACTGTAGTAGTTGTCACCGGTCAACACAATGCATTTAGGACCCTTAGTTTTCACAACCGTGTGAGAAGATAGCGACGAATTCTCTCCAACAGTTGTTGTAGCGGAAGAATGAAGATCGGAGGAGCGTTCCGGCGATGATTGGAGGAATGAAGATCGAAGAATGAAGATAGCGAGGAATGAAGATCGAAGAATGAAGTGATGAGCGGAAGACTGATTTGCAATGAAATGTAGGAAAGAATCGTAAATGTATATTTGCCAGCCTGTAGTTTATATAGGCTGTCAATTAGAAGATCTCGACTACCTTATTATGGTAGTGGATCATTACATGTAAGGAAATAATAATAAAACGGAAATACAACTAATGCATACAACTAATGCAGTTGTTACTAATTATGGAATAACAACTAATGCAGTTGTTACTAATTATGGAATAATTAATTCCATAATTAATTCTTTCCTTTACTAATTTAATACTCGTTAACAATTACTAAAAAAGAGGTTGGGCATGGCCCAAGATTACAGAATAATATAGGAAAATGCAAGTACAGTAAATGTAAAAACATTGTCTATCTCTTATGCAGCTATGACCCTAACTGGCCAAGGATTGAAGCCTCAAGAGGTTGGACTCGCATGAGCGTATAGCTTGTATTTCAATCTGTGAAAGATTGTGCTTCTTATAGGATGTAGAATCATATGCAATGCTTACATCCTTTATAATTTCTCTGGTGACAATTTCTGGGGGCCTTAAGGTGTGTTGTTTTAATCTCCTATTCCTTTCGCACCATATGTGTCAGGAAAGAGATGCTAGCATAGTCCAGTGTACCCCCCAACAACTGGACTTGTGGGTGAATTTTTGTATTGTTTCCATAATATCCCCTACCCTAATATCTATTGCGGGAGATGGGGAATTTTGCCCACTAAGTGTCCAAACAGAATTGTTAAAACAGCTAGTGGTCTCTAGCAATAGGGATCTAGTGTAATGGCAGTTAAAGTATAGGTGTTGTAATGTTTCTTCCTCATTTCCATATAGTGGGCATGACGTATTTATGTTGAGTCCCCAACTTTGCGATCTAATTAAAGTGTTCAGACTCTTGACCTTAATTCTCCACAACAGCATAGAGAATTTAGGAGGCTTTTTGGCCCAGATCCCTAGATTTATCTCTTGTAAGATGCCTTTGGGCCTTAATGTTTCTGAGTGCTTGGAGTGGGTAATTTGTGTGACCCTATAGTTACTCAAGCAGTTTATACATTTCCTTATTGTTTCCTTATTAGCTAGTATAGTTTTCCACATGTGAGAGTCCAGAGTAGGCCTACACTCTAGAGTCCAGAGTAGGCCTACAAACATGAATATTTACTTGTACTCTTGTAGTGTAGAAGACTAGAAGTATTTTTGAGGCTGCTGTTATTAGGCAATTGATGAGCTAATTACTCTCTATTTTATATGATATTATGATTATATCAGATTTCTATGTTTTTATGTCCATTTATTTCCTGGTTGTATCACTCTAGAGGACTTTGCCTACTCTCAATAGTGTTGTCTGTTAAGGGATTTTATTTTTCTGTTTATATGTAAAAATGGGCTAGGACCACTTCATTTCTAATGAAAATTTACCTTCATAAAAAAGACTAGAAGTATTCTTTTAGTGGAGAGGTGAAGAAAAGAAGAAGCTAGATCTTGCTGAAGGATCACTGAAGCTTTCTAGAAGTTCACCGGAGATCTGAAACAAAGGAAGTGTACATTCGTAGACACGAAATAAAATCCTTGTTCTACCTACTTTATGTTGCATCTCGTAAAGAAGAGAAATGGTCCATATTCTCCTACCGACTTGTCCTAGTATACACTATACCACAATAACTATATGTAAAAAAAAAAAAAAAAACTTTACTGTAGCAAAACATTCCGTTAAATACTTGTAGTATCCCACGGTAAAAAAATATACCCTAGTAGCAATATGTTAATTGATGTAGAGCAAAAGCATCACCAGAACAGAAGAAAAAAAAACTCTACCAACATGTAAAATCCACGAAACGCCAAAGCTCAGAAGTCAGAATATACACTTAAAAAAATCCAAAATCCATTCAATACGCCGAAATAAAGAATTTGACTACGCAAAATTTCCCAAAAAAGATCAGTTCCAGAAAGGGGAAAAGTGACACCGACCTGTAAGGAGTTCGACTTTGGAGTTGCTTTCCCCGAGGCTCCCATTACTCCGAGACCGAAGAAGAAGAGTTCATCACTAAAACAAACCCTAGGAGATTCCGTAAGAGATCGGTAGATTAGAAGTAATGTGCCTCATAGTAAAATAATATAAAATAATTACAATAATAATAATGGGGATGTAGCTCAGATGGTAGGGCGCTCGCTTAGCATGCGAGAGGTATGGGGATCGATACCCCACTTCTCCAAAAAATTTATATTTTGCCAAAAAAAAATATTGAACAAACAAATTTTCAAATAATAACTAAATGATATATTTATTACCACATTAAAGAAGAAGAGTGTAAACCTAGTTCTCTCTTTTGATATTCTAACCCTATCTTTAATTTTAATTAACTCTATTTTTTTGGGTGAATACGATTTCTTTAATTGGTATGGTGAGATGAACGAACACACTACAAAAAATCCATGAAACCACATACTTTTTTGTTGCAATGAGAGCGCGCAAGATGATAAATGGTCCCTTTGGATAGTCTTAAGCACTCTTCAGTGATAAATGATCATTTGAAATGTCGCATAAACTTACAATAAACCGATTTAAATAAATGTTAGAACGCCAAGATCCTTTTTACTTTTTCGAAGATCCAAATCCTCCAAAACCCATCAATGCTGCAACATCGGCATCCGCATCGTCTTGCCCTTCGCTTGCCGCCTTTTCTCTCTGTCAACATATAAGACATCAGAACCTAGCTTCCATAAACTATATCAATTTGCCATGGTTAAATCGATTCAACCTTTTTTTCTTTCTTCCTTTCTCGGCGTTGCCGTTTTCGTTCTTCCTCCTCCTGCTGCTGCTTCAGAATCCTCTCATCCAAATCTAAAACACAAAACTCAATAATTTAACCACAAAAACTAGTAAAAAGTATAAGTCTAATATTTAGGTTTTATGTGTATATCTGGTTTAATACAATACGAATTAAACCTTGTTCAGTAAAGGTGACTCCTTCTTTACGCTTCTTAAGAGATTCAAATCGCTCTTGGACCTAGCAAACGAATGAACAAGAAATCGTGATGGGAAATTTCTCCCCTTCGAAACCCATATTCCCAAAAAACATGCATTGAGTTGTAAAACCTTTAGGTAGTCATATTACCCATACCACAGGTAGCTTAATATGCAATGTACCTGTTGAAGTGAAGCCCTTTCAACCCGCATGGACATACCCAGAGCTCTTTGATCTAAAGTAGCAATGTAACATCAACGATCAAAAGCAAAAATGATCAAGAATTTAAAAAAGTTACAATTCGATAATATTAAGTTCTGAATTTCCGAAGAGCATACGCTTTTTCCCATTGATATGGTCCAGGTAATTAGCTGAATCTTTGACGACACAATCACAGACACTGCAAAAATACCCAGCCTGTACCAATATTATATTTATGATTTAATTAGGTGATGGATGAAGGCCTGAAGGACATCTAAGATTTATCATCTTACAAAAAAAGAGTGAAAGCATCATGCCAATTTTTTTTCTATTATTCTTATCACTTTCTTTTTGCCTTTTCAAATCAAAAATGCCAAAAAAGCATTAAAATGAATGCATCCAAATAAGAATGATGGGTAAATATTATGGTGGATTAGGATTATTTAATAACTTATACAAGTATGTTTTATTGACTTGTGCAAGCTGTTAAATCCCCATAGAGAACAAAATAAAAAACGTAAAAAAAAAAAAGAATACTACCTGCTGGCTTAAAGGTGCAATTGGTGTGACGACCTGAAGAAAAAAAAACAATAATAATTTAAAATTCTTTGTGAGTTGAATACGTATTGAATTATTTAAATACTACGTTCATGAATTGAATAAAAAGACGATGAGCGAGTTGAATGGCATTTATTTTATTTGAGATGCATAACCTGTGTTTTGCCTAATCTTGAATTAAGATCAACTTCGAAGTCTCGGTGCTTCAAAGGTTTTCTATGGACTGGAGGACCTTTTGCTGGTACATTTGAGAATTGAAAACCAAATGATAAGCAAGCAAAATAATAATAAATTTCTGATGTGGAAAACACAACAGCTAACCTTTGGAAGAAAGTGCTCTTTCCTCGTCCTGTCACAGTGAAACCATAAAATATAGCTTAAATCAATCCCAAATATTCTTTAAAATTAAAAAATCGAAAAAAACCTCCTTTTCACGTTCTCGAGCCCGTTCCAGATACTCCTCTCTGTTGAACTTCTTCCTAAAGGTGTTGTCAACTCCAACTGCCTAAAATCAAATGCATAAAAAATATAATTTACAGCATTAAATCATCTAAGAAATAATCAGTGACCTGCAAAAGATAAAACAACTCACATTGCTGCCAGAATGAGCCATCTTGATATAAAATCCAAGTGATCCTTAACCTTCTGTGCCCAAATAGCGATTAAACAAATCTGAGAAGGAATCAGTCCACAAAATAAAAAAATGTGAAAAACTTTAAATTGCTCTATAACAAAATTGGGTGGTTTATTGAGTGTTAAATAGAGATGATATTTCCTTTTCATTGATCTAAACATATATAAAACTCAAGTTTAGCTAAATTGGGTAATTTGTTACATGTTTAATAGATTATGTACATCAATGACATAAAGTAATTAGTAGTTCTAATTAGATGTGCTAAAAGTCTAAATTATAATTCAGAACATTAAAAGAGAGACTCAAATACACTCGAAGAAAATAAAATCCAATTTAAAACCCCAAGTGTTTTACCAGTAAGAAGTTGCTGATAATTCCCAGTTAAGCAAGCAACTAAAGTGTGTTTTTGCTGTTAGTAAGTTTAGTTTTGATCCCGTGACAGAATCACCGGAATGTATGCATTAAAGAAAGCCCCAATTTTAAAAAATAAAAGAAAAAACCCGTTATAATAATTTCTCTCACCCAATCACCTTGCAAGGAACACACAAAATAATAACCCTAGACAACAAAGAAACAATTGATTTCAATCGGGAAAAACGCCAAACTTCGAAGATGTGCGAACAAAGAAGGAAAAAAGTACAAGTTACAAGGGATACTCACCGTACTTTGTAGAAAGCGGTGGTTCCAGACTTCCAACGGCGTTGGAGAGGCAGAGGAGGAAAAGCAAAAACGATGAAACCGAACGGTTGAATTGAAATTCCAAGAATTTATTTGATTTTGGGGGTTTTGCAAGGGTAAATTTCTTAAACACCCATATGCGATTCAATTATTTTTTTAAATGGAATAAATATCTTAATGGACTAAACGAATTAGGCCTTATTAACCAAACTATGGATTAAGCCCAAATGAGATAATTTTTAGGAAATTGATAACAATAATTATAAATACACAGTCAACACATACATACACTCAGCTGATGGTAATAATTATAAATACATGATATATTCTGTGAGATATCATTTATCCTACCATTAATTTTTCATCTCAAAAACTCTTAGGTAAACTCAAAAACGTCTATGAAATCTTAACCGTCCATCAATTTCATCTGAATTTTTTTCCTTTCCATCTGAATTTCATCTACACTAATCCTGAGATACTGTTTTTTTTAATGTGAAATTAAGATTTCATAGACGTTTTTGGGTTCATTGAAGATAAACTTTCATTAAGGTCAAATCCTATATATATATGCTATTGATATTAAAAGTCACTGAGATCACAAACCCTAGAAGCTATACGAACACATGCATGTGATATTTGAAACCAATCAATGTGAGTAGCTTAAGGTAAAAATAGCTCTTGTATATATATATATATATATACTAGTAAACCCTAAGCAGAAGCTGCAATCACAATATTAAACACATATTATGTCTCTTATGTGAAAAACACATTAAAAAGGATGATATAATCTCGCGATCTTCGATAATTCTGTACTTAATCACAAGTTTAATTACGACTTAACCAACCAATCCGGATAATACTCCAACATGTTGTGATATTAAGAAAGTAATCTACACTTAATCGATCTTATTGCTTAATTAATCCAAAATAAACTCCAAAGAGTAAGTCGAAAGTCATAATTAAGAATTCCCAACAAGTTACTATTTTGAACAATAAAGAGCTAGATGGTAAATTTTATTTATAAAAAAACACAAGTATATTGATGGTGTGTACTCGTGTTAGAGGGGGCCCACACACACAACTCTCTGTTACTTCTTCTACTAATTTTTGACTTTTTCTCCTGTTGAACCAAATGAGGTATTTATAAAAGTTTTTTATGGACCCCCTAGGTGTCTTCGCCGGTCTAGGCCTGCTGTTCGATCCGTGGTCCGTCTGAACAGATCTCGATACCAACACATATATATATATATATACCGTTCACGTGTAAGATTCTCCCCCCATAAATTCTTTTTAAATTACATATCTTCAACAACCTTTTGTGTTTTATCTAGTTGTCCCTGTAAAAAAAACTGAAATAATAAGAATCTAGCTCTAGGCCTCTATAGCTCACGAGAAAATGAATAAATTAATCTAGTACTTTTGTTTAGAACTCTGAATCCTCAAGCACCGTTAATTTAAATTTAAAGTTACGGTATGTTATTGTAAATTAAAAGTTGTCTGTCGTTACACCGTTAATTTAAGGTTTGGACAGACATAGATGTGTTCGTGTTTGATTAGAAGTGTTTTATGGTTGTAGATTCGTCCACGTCGTGCTGTTGGTCCACATGGCATGTGAGTGATGTCTCGATCGGGCATTCAGTAATGGACCCCACCACGTATGTACGATAGTTAATCAACCACTTAGAAGTGAGATCGTATACCGCTAATTATTGATCTTATTAATGAAATTAGACCCACAGCCAACTGGTCTGCTCTGTACGACTAAATGATTGAATTCAATTAGGCCATGAATCACACTCTCGAACAAACGGATCACGTGACCCGTCACACCTCCTAAAATAAATGAATATTACAAAAATACCTACACCGTAGATTCGGGATCACCGGTCGTTGTTGGAGGAATATTCGAATCGTGGTAAAGAATCTGCCGCAAATAAGAAAGTAATAAGTAAAAATGAACAAGAGCACTTAAATGCAGATCTATTTTAGGTGTGTTTTGTTTGATTGGCAATCAAGAGACTGACTGACACAATTTCAAGTAACACCCTCGATTTTGGAGGTAAAAAAGAAAATCTAATACAGGACAAAATGGAAACATTAAAACTATCCAACGTGGCAATTTTGCCTCCCCCCGTATAGTATAAATAAAACAGAGGTTGGAATTTACTAATTTAGAACCGAAATAAATTAATATTTAAATTTATATTTAAGACAAAGTGTGAAAGTGATTAGTGATAATTGATTTTATTTATTTATAAATAAATATCAAAATCAAATAGCTTCCCCAAGATTTAGGTAAAATTGGCCGACACTTTTACAACATTTTATTTATTTATTATAAACAAAATCGTAAAGTCAAATCACTTTTGTATAAATAGATATGTCAATTGTATTATTTGACCATCTTTATATTATTATAAATTCAATGGGGTCACAAGTAACAATATTGTCTTGTAAAAGAAGGCAATAACTTGGTCAGATTTTTTCTTGAACAAGAAAAGAAGAATTGATGAAATCATTTAAATGAAGGGTAAATTTTGCAAAAATCACGTCATTCGCTCCCTATTTATTGAGTCGCATTTTGGAGTGTCGGTGTCGTAATTCACTAACTCGTACCATGCTCCAAAGAGAAAGAGACGGGAAATTTAGAATGACGAAAAGGAGGAAAAAAACAAAATAAAAAGATTGCAAATAAAATGAAAAATTATTCAATCAACCACGTTTTATTTTCCAATCGTTCCAAGACTGAATCTATTTACGTCAATAAATAATAATATTCAAAACTGATCTTCACCGTTCATTTTTTTAATCTAGAATCATCGAAGCCGCCGAATACGTCACCTATTCCAAAAGAAGAGATGCACGTGACCTCTCCCCCCTACTCTAAAAAGTCCTTTATATACTAGCACAAAATCCTTTATCCTCAATCCTCCTTACCCAACGCGACTGCCGGAGTAGCACTATAGTCTCTGCTCCAGTGATAATCGAAGAAGATGGGGAGAGCGCCGTGCTGCGATAAAATCGGGATGAAGAAGGGCAAGTGGACGGCGGAGGAAGATGAGAAACTCGTTTCCTACATCAGACATAATGGCGAAGGTTCTTGGAGATCTCTTCCTAAGAATGCCGGTACGTTTCCCGATTAATTCATGAAGGCGACGGAATTGGCTTAGCTTGGCTGGGTTTGTTTACTGATGTTAATTTGAATTACAGGTCTTTTACGGTGTGGAAAGAGTTGCAGACTGAGATGGATTAATTACCTGAAAGATGATCTGAAGAGAGGAAATATCTCCCCGGAGGAGGAGTCTACGATTATCAAACTACAAGCTGAGCTTGGTAACAGGTAATTAAAATTCTCTCGGTTGCTTACCGGAATAGCTTGGGTTGTTCGGTTGTCACTTGCTTGTCAATTGATGTCCCTTGCTGACTTGACCCGATATTATATTTCAGATGGTCCTTGATAGCGAACAGTCTTCCCGGTCGAACAGATAACGAGATCAAAAACCACTGGAACTCTCATCTCAGCCGTCGGATACAATCGGAGATGAACAAGGGTGCTCCTCCGGTAAAGAAAAAGCGGGGCCGTAAACCCAAACCCAAACCGACCAAAGAAGAATCGGGTTCTGGTTCAAATTTGAAACAAATGGAATCACAGTCGGAAACAACGAAGGAAACGGAAGTGACGCTGACGTCGACGTCGAGTGAGGGGAGTACCGATAAAGTGCTGGAGAGAACTTGTTCCGGCGAGGATGGTTTAGGAGTTATTGATTTTGACATTGAAGATTTCAACTTAGAAGATCTATGGGATGACGTCGATAACAATACTAATATTACTATTGATAACAATAATAACAGCAGCAGTTATAACATCGAAAACGACGACTTGTGGTGGCCGCCGGTGCTTCCTCAAATAGCGTCGGCAAATAGTCTCGTCGGCCTCGATGATACGATTCTCGATCAACCCATGTCCGGAATTGAATCCGCGTGCCAATGGGAAGATGACGTGGATTTCAACCAGTGGTTGGATACAGATTTCGGCGCCGGTGCGTTGTTTGATTGAAAACAAAGATGGTGACGATGGATGACGTGTAAATAAAATAAAATAATAATAATAATAATAATAATTTGTGACGGGAATTGTCTATAAGCCGTCCATTCTCATTCCATGATGATATATGAAGTAATTTTTATTTACCATTGCTTAATTTTCCACTGATTTTTTCACGAATTTTAGACTTACTGCTGAATTTTTACATTTATTTGAAGAACCATGATCAAACACGGCAGTGAAAGCTGGAACAATAGTCAATAGAAAATAGACAAGAGGCAATAGACAATGACAAGTAAAAAAAAAGATTCTCACAGCCATCAATTTTGAAGTTTATTTGACGTGTTTAAATTGAATTGTTTAAGTAGGTAACTATTATCCACATGCAAGATTCTCCTGAATTATTTTATTTGGAATCTAGCCAACTTGAACAAGCTTAATTGAAAAAGTCACATTTACGTATGGTTTCCATTTATTATTATTTTTAAAATCATGTGTTTATAATCTCCAACAGCATGCAAGATTCTCCTGAATTATATTAAATTCACATAAGTCAAGAAAATATATGGTATTCGTGTATTACAATTTAAATAATCAATGAGACAGATTTAAATAACTTATCTTTTCATTTATGTTTTACTTGTTGTATAAGATGCATAAGTAAATAAAAATTAAATTGTATAATTTAAGACTTGAATTTTGAACTTCCAACAGATAATTTATCTTAATACTAATTTTTATAATACGCGTTTCAGGTGCGTTGTACATTGAATGTGTCGTCGTGTGTTATCAAATCGTGTTTATTAATCTAATGGTTAAAATAATGTATTGTACGAGACACTAACAACCAAAACAATCAATTTTAATGAACATGCATGAAAACACATTTTGACATTGACATAATTACTCGATTTTTATATTATAAATACTCCACCGACAAAATGTTGGTGCAAAAATAGAATGTACACTAACTGGTCCCACAACACAGTCTTAACTCACCGGAGATCACGTGACACGAATGAACTCATTATTCGATCGATCAAGCTCGAACCACTTGGAACTGAACTCTTTTTAACAGTGTCGTCATCACATGTGGTCATTGCTTTATCAAGTAAACTGTCGGATTTTTTGTTTTTAATTCGACCTAAGTACGTTTTTGTTTTATTTTTATATAATCAGTTTGATATAAAAAATTATTCATTTCGGTCATCTGTTTTTCTTCATTTTGTCTATTTTTATAAAATTAGTTTCTCATATAGTTAGATATTTGATCTCTTATATTCAGATAATAATGATTGTAAACCGTGAGTGAAATGTTATTGAATGTTGGATTATATATATAAGACGTGCTTCAAGTGTGTCGTACTTTAAATACATCGTCGCCTGTTATCAAATCGTGTCTATTAATATTTAATTAAATGATTAAAATAATATATATGATTAAATTAACCCTTACTTATATATATGATTTTGAGTATTTCAACGACAAAGTGGCACCATATTTTATATACAAGTGTCGGAACTATGACGGATCTAGTAAGTGATGATGTCAGCATGAGGTATTCAAAATATTCTTTTAAGTTTTAAATACTCCCTTAGAACGCTAAATGCCAAGAAGAAAGGAGCAGGGAGGCAGGCCAGAAGGAGCGATTTTACACTGGCATTTTAGAAAAAAAAATACCAGGAAGATATATAATCGCGATCGATGGGGAGAGCTCCGTGTTGCGATAAGGTCGGAATGAAGAAGGGAAAGTGGGCGGCGGAGGAGGACGCCAAGCTTATCTCTTATATCAGAGATAATGGAGAAGGATCTTGGAGATCTCTTCCTAAGAAAGCTGGTAATTATTAATGATCGATAATAATTAATCAGAGAATTAATAATGGGTTACGAATTACGGATTGAATTTGAATTACAGGTCTTTTGCGGTGCGGGAAGAGTTGCCGCTTGAGGTGGATTAATTACCTGAAAGATGATCTGAAGCGAGGGAATATCTCGTCGGAGGAGGAGTCTACCATTATCAGATTACAAGCCGAGCTCGGCAACAGGTGATTTGTTCATAAGAAAAATATAAGTTTTAAGTAAACACCAAAACACTTATCTAGATCTAACACCCCCTCACTCTTGCAACTTGCCATGTTGAAGAAATTCCCATTCATTCGCCCTTTTGATTTAACACCATGCAACTTGCATGTTCAAGAAATTATTTTAACTAGTCTCACCTAGGTTTGAAATAATCAAATGATCTTGCCCAAAAAGATTCAAATCAGTCTAGAAAATTAATAAAACTAGCCTCTCCACATCCAACTATCCAAATCCAAGTCATATATTGATGGAGTCATTTTGAACAAGCTAGATGAGGGTTTCATTGAAATTTTTTTATCAATTGCGCATGGAAAATTTTGAAGGAGAGAAATTTCAGATACAAAAGAGACAGAAAATCACAAAAAAAATTGTTTAAAAAAAATATTATGAAAAAAATCGAATGTGTTTAAAAAAAAGCACAACAAACGTCAAAAACAAAACGTGCACGATAAAACTCATTACATGCCGTCAAAATAATAATTAGTATAGGATAATTAACTAACTGTCAAAGCAGTAAGATAGAGTAAATTAATATAAATTCTATATTATTATCTTTAGTAATGTATAAAAAAAAGGGCAAGCTATACGAAATTATAAAAGATGTGAGGATTGCATATGATTCTACACAGATTGAAAAACAAGTTATACGCTCATGGGAATCCAACCTCTTGAAGCTTAAGTCCTTGGTCTGTTAGACAAAGTCATTGCTATATAAAAGATATACAATATTTTTACATTTACTGTACTTACATTTTTATATTATATAATCTTAAGTTATGTCCTGAAAATATAATTTCTAAATAAAAAGAGCAAGACAAGACAAGAGCATTTATAAGTTGGATCTGGTAGACTAAGTAGTTAATCTAAAGTCTTTGCCTTATATGTCTGCACACTTCCCGAATCCACATGCAAGATTCTCCTGAATTATTTTATTTGGAATCTAGCCAACTTGAACAAGCTTAATTGAAAAAGTCACATTTACGTATGGTTTCCATTTATTATTATTTTTAAAATCATGTGTTTATAATTCAGAATTCAGACAGATTTAAATAAAATTCAGACAGATCATGTGTTTAACAGCATGCATCAGAATTCAGACGATTAGATTAAATTCACATAAGTCAAGAAAATATATGGTATTCGTGTATTACAATTTAAATAATCAATGAGACAGATTTAAATAACTTATCTTTTCATTTATGTTTTACTTGTTGTATAAGATGCATAAGTAAATAAAAATTAAATTGTATAATTTAAGACTTGAATTTTGAACTTCCAACAGATAATTTATCTTAATACTAATTTTTATAATACGCGTTTCAGGTGCGTTGTACATTGAATGTGTCGTCGTGTGTTATCAAATCGTGTTTATTAATCTAATGGTTAAAATAATGTATTGTACGAGACACTAACAACCAAAACAATCAATTTTAATGAACATGCATGAAAACACATTTTGACATTGACATAATTACTCGATTTTTATATTATAAATACTCCACCGACAAAATGTTGGTGCAAAAATAGAATGTACACTAACTGGTCCCACAACACAGTCTTAACTCACCGGAGATCACGTGACACGAATGAACTCATTATTCGATCGATCAAGCTCGAACCACTTGGAACTGAACTCTTTTTAACAGTGTCGTCATCACATGTGGTCATTGCTTTATCAAGTAAACTGTCGGATTTTTTGTTTTTAATTCGACCTAAGTACGTTTTTGTTTTATTTTTATATAATCAGTTTGATATAAAAAATTATTCATTTCGGTCATCTGTTTTTCTTCATTTTGTCTATTTTTATAAAATTAGTTTCTCATATAGTTAGATATTTGATCTCTTATATTCAGATAATAATGATTGTAAACCGTGAGTGAAATGTTATTGAATGTTGGATTATATATATAAGACGTGCTTCAAGTGTGTCGTACTTTAAATACATCGTCGCCTGTTATCAAATCGTGTCTATTAATATTTAATTAAATGATTAAAATAATATATATGATTAAATTAACCCTTACTTATATATATGATTTTGAGTATTTCAACGACAAAGTGGCACCATATTTTATATACAAGTGTCGGAACTATGACGGATCTAGTAAGTGATGATGTCAGCATGAGGTATTCAAAATATTCTTTTAAGTTTTAAATACTCCCTTAGAACGCTAAATGCCAAGAAGAAAGGAGCAGGGAGGCAGGCCAGAAGGAGCGATTTTACACTGGCATTTTAGAAAAAAAAATACCAGGAAGATATATAATCGCGATCGATGGGGAGAGCTCCGTGTTGCGATAAGGTCGGAATGAAGAAGGGAAAGTGGGCGGCGGAGGAGGACGCCAAGCTTATCTCTTATATCAGAGATAATGGAGAAGGATCTTGGAGATCTCTTCCTAAGAAAGCTGGTAATTATTAATGATCGATAATAATTAATCAGAGAATTAATAATGGGTTACGAATTACGGATTGAATTTGAATTACAGGTCTTTTGCGGTGCGGGAAGAGTTGCCGCTTGAGGTGGATTAATTACCTGAAAGATGATCTGAAGCGAGGGAATATCTCGTCGGAGGAGGAGTCTACCATTATCAGATTACAAGCCGAGCTCGGCAACAGGTGATTTGTTCATAAGAAAAATATAATTAAATTATGAAAAGTACGTACATGCTTAATTTTGTATTATTTAATTAATTAAAGATTTGGTTGGTAGATGGTCGTCGATAGCGAATAACCTTCCTGGCAGAACAGACAATGAGATCAAGAACCACTGGAACTCTCACCTCAGACGCCGAATAGAGTCGGAGATGAACAAGGACGGTCCTCCACCGGTGAAAAAGAAGCGCGGTCGGAAACCCAAGCCGAGACCAACTGTAGAAAAGTCGGAGTCGAGAGAAATCAAATCACCGGCGAACAGCACGATAACAAACAAAACGGAATCAGTCCCGTCGATGCAACAAGAAGGTGACGGAGTGCTGTTTTTAGATTTCGACGTGGAAAAGTTTCTGATGGACGAAGATCTCTGGAACGATGTTAATACCGATATCCACGTGACCGATACCGATAGCCACAATAATTATAATAATGTCAGAGATGGTAACGAGTTGGTAGGGTCGCCAGTTCCACCGACGGCATTTTCAGCAGCAGCCGAAGTTGACGGTGTTTTGAATTGGGACGATTGCAATCTGACTGACCTTGACGTCCTGAATTTCGAACCCTCTGGGTTCCAATGGGGAGATGATCAGGATGACTACTTAAATCTAGACTGGTGGTTGAATTCCGATTTATGCTCCTTTGATTTGTGAGCTGTACCGTGTACGTAACTACCTCCGATTACCACACGGTTCAATTTTTCATTCCGATTAAATAATTAATCAATAATGCATGCATGCTCAAAAGATCGATCTTCATTCTTCACCATCATTAATTCAACAGCTTAATTTATAAGACGAATTCAAGGGTTTTAACCTTAAAATCAATCGAGAGTAAAACATTATGTACGTGAAACCCTAATTAATCTTCATCTCTCCATTTTGTACTTACTGCATGTTTCCTCCCGATCGAACATACTTCCGTTACCGGAACTCAATAATCAGTGAGAATGGTGGAATCAGTCTGTCTGATCCAGATTCGATGCGCCTTGTTTCTGAATTTCTGTTGGACGTCTATTTCTGGATTGATAGATGATAAAAATATAAAATGCAATTAACTAGGGTTTTAATAATATTTAAATAGGGAAAATAAATAGCAATTAAGATAAATCCTTGTTGGGTCAGGCCCATTTCCTACATAAAATTATTCAATAAGATGTCAAACAAACCGAACTATTGCTTATAAAGTCAGACTTGACTCATTAGCAAAAATGTCACGAACCGAGTCCGAGTTTTAATTGACACCCTATTCTTCAAAGAGTATTTTTTGTAAGTAGGCACCTAATTCCTCACCAATGCAAAAATAATGATCAACACAATACAATACAATAGGTATTACCATGAACAAATCAAGAAGAATACAAGAAATCTAACTAGAATTCTGTTGTCAATTATATAGTCCTTTACAACTATTATGAACCCTAAACTATTCCACTACACATTACATATAATATATATAATATCACTTTTAACTTTTTTTTATTTTATTTTAAACAATTAAATTTAATTAGAATAAGGCTAATGCCAAGTTTACAAAATAGAGAATAGAAATAAAAATAGAAGTAAAAAGAAATGAGCAAAATGCTCATTGACTCTCTCCCATTAGCTATATAGTCCAATTATACAGTAACTAGATACGCTGTCTCAGAAGGTTGGTCTCCTATACTTCCATCATAGATGTCTTCAAAGGGTGACAACAGCTCTTTTTGTAATACACTGAATCAAAGGAGAGACTGATGTCTTTAATGACCTCCTTAAGGACTACCTCAGGAGGCCTACTAATGTGCTGCCTATACCTTTTATTTCTTTTCGTTCATATATGCCACGACAAACACCCAATAACATTTCATATTAACCCCAAAGGGGGGGAGTGACGCGTAATCTTTTGTGCTGCTTCCGTCAGATCCTCCAATCTAATATCTGGACTTGATTGGGTAGGAATTGGAATATTCATTATTTTCCAGAAAGCGAAATCCAGCTGTTCCACCAACGAAATTAAGAGAGATCTGGAATAAGAACAGTTAAAGAAAAGATGGCTTCTAATTTCATCTTCCAGATTACACAGTAAGCAAGCAGGAGGTACTTGTACTCTCCAACTTTTTAATTTCCTAAACGTGTTTAGATGATCCCATTTCACCCTCCACAAGAGAATAGAGAATTTTGCCGGCATCTTCGACCAAATTCCCTCAGCTAACATGTCTTTATGCTTTCTATCTCTAATACTTTCCACTATCCCCCCCAATTTATTTATCGGACTACCAGATCTCCATATAATCGTACTATTCGCTCTACAATCCAAACATTTATCCACTAGGCTTCTTTCTGAAACAAAAGCTTTCCAAAAATGCGAATCCACAGTTGGTCTGATTTGTATATCATTAAACGTCTTTCCTTTAATATACCTATCTTGGATCCATTTTACCAGAATAGAATCGCTCTTACACTACAAGATTCCTGCGATTCAGCGACGATCAGAAATCGTCGCTGAAAGTCAAAAATCGTCGCTAAATTGGTTTTAGCGACGATTTTTGATCGTCGCTAAAGCGTCGCAGTAGGTCGCCTCGCTAAAAATTTAGCGACGATATCCAATATCGCCTCCCACACGCGCGCTATTTTTTGGCGCCAAAAAATAGCATCGTCGCTGAATCGTCGCTAATAGTTGAAAAAGATCGTCGCTAAAGTGTCGCTGAATCGTCGCTAATATTTGAAAAAGATCGTCGCTAAATCGTCGCTAATATTTGAAAAAGATCGTCGCTAAATCGTCGCTTTCCTTAAATTTTAATTTTCCCTGTTTCAACTTATCGTCGCTAAATCGTCGCTTTCCTTAAATTTTAATTTCCCTGTTTCAACTTATCGTCGCTAAATCGTCGCTAAAATAGAATACAATAAAAAAAATGTTTTATTTATATGGGTGCTCATTTAGAGCCTTACTATTCAATCACACCTGTAAATACATGCAAATACAATTCAATACCTGCAAATACAATTCAATTCACACCAATCTCATACATTCACATTACAATTCAATTCACACCAATCTCATATATTCACATTACAATTCAATACAATTTCACATACCAATTTCATACATTCACATTACAATACAATTCAATACAATTCAAGTCACAATTCAATTCACATTCACATTACAATTCACATTACATTCACAGTACAATATGTTTTACAATTTTTTTTGTTGAACAATATTGGAAATATCTAAAGTCTTACCTTTTGGTCGAGGTGTCGAATTCAAATTAGTATCTTCTTCCCAATAATTTCTCGATAATGGAATAAGTTGGTTCAACTGAGAAGAAACAGGAACATTACTCGATGATGGACGATTCGGGTCGTTGCTTGTAACATTAGCCTGAAAATAAATGAAGATATTCAAAAAATTAATAAATTTAAAAACTAATTTAAAAACATTTATTAAACTCACCTGTATATTGTCAATTAACCGTTGTTCCAGCATTTTAAATCGTTTTTCGTTTTCTATTTCTAACGCTTCCATTCGTTTATCAACGGCTTTGGAAACTGCCAATTCAAATTTTTCAGTGTTGTGCATCTCAGTTTCCTCATTGCTCATTTTCTTTCTCCTCTTATTTGCTAACATAGAGTCATCGCCAACTCTAAATCCCAGAATGCGCCCATTTTTCTTTCCCTTTGATGCTTTCAGCCAAGGTTCAATATGATCGTTTTTAAACAGAGGCTTCGTATGAAATGTAGTTGAACCTTGAGACGATAAATTTTCATCTTCGCTATCGTCATCAGAATCAGAATCACTGTCTTCTTGTCTTCGAAGTTCTTCATTCAAATTTTCATATTCGGCCTTTACGAAAATCAAATATGAAAGAATTAAGAAAAAATAAATATATTAAGAAATATTAAT
>LFYR01000731.1:96572-137125 GCA_001185155.1 Zostera marina | reverse complement strand
ATTTCACCAACAGTTGCCGACGAAGGGAAACTTGATATTTGATTTTACTATTTTGGTAATCATTACTGCAGAAGCTGCATTTTTTTGTAAGCAAAAGCTGTATTTTTTTGTAAGCAAAAGCAGTATTTTTTGTACAAATTTTGCAGTTTGTTGGTTTATAACTTATGTAGATCCAAAACTACGGATGAGAAGCTATGTGATAACACATAATGATAATTTCAATGAAATAACACCTATCTTCAATCTCTTATTAGTTACTACTTAGTGAATTTTAAATATCTTCAATATCTTGATGCGTTTAGAACATGTGAAGATAAAATCAGCATCATTGATTTCAGAAAAAGCCACCAACTAATGACAGCTTGACTAATGACAGCTCAAACCAAAACCAAGACGACAACACCAATTGATGGTGGTGAGGGAAAGATGAAGAAGAAAGTTTTGAATTTGGGAAGAGGTAAGGGAAGAGGATCTTCCACCACTGGATGGACTGGAGCTGGGTTTGATGTTGATGGTCGGGTCTGATTGCCTCCATCCAAATTCCAATCCTCTTCCCAAGTAAGAATTACACATTGCTTTATATATAGTTTAGGAAGGTCTGATTGCTACTTGTGTGACATAAGAGATAGGAAAGCAATATCTCTTTAGAAAAACAGCAAAGACAAGCTTGCCGGAATGCTTGCCGGAAGTGATTTTAGACAAGCAGAAACAGCAAAGACAGAAAATTGATTTTAGAAAAACATTAAACTCACTCAGTTGGAATGCTTGCCGGAAGTGAACAAGAAGTTGTTTGTCGGAAGAAAGGAGTGATCGTCGGCGAAATGGAGGGATCTTCGGCGGACTGGAGTGATCGTCGGCGAAATGGAGGGATCTTCGGCGGACTGGAGTGATCGTCGCGACTGGAGGGATCGTCAAGAACGATTTGGGGAAATCGATTTGGGTTTTGGGTGTTTGAGTTGGGGAAAGTAGATTTGGGAGGGAAATCGATTTGGGGTTTTGAGGGTTTGATTTGGGGGAAATAACTATAAAATCACTTAATTTAACTAAATTTATAAATAATACCTTATTCTTTTAAAATTTTATAAATAGGTCCGCATTATTAGCGATGATAAATTTTAAATCGTCGCTACATGTTATATCTAGCGACGATCATCAACATATCATCGCTAATTAAACAAAAAAAAGATAATCAGCGACGATATGAATATATCGTCGCTAATATCGCGGGTTTTCTTCAAAATCCTTCTTGTAATTTAGCGACGATCCAAAATCGTCGCTAAAATCGTCGCTGTAGACCTCTTTTCTTGTAGTGTTATCCCAGTACTTTGAAGCTCTTTTAATATTGGTTGCAGTGGTGATAATAGGAAGGTCTCTAACCCCTAGACCCCCTTCCGATTTGGGAAGGATCATTTGGGCCACGGGATCCCTTTACTTCCATCCCATATAAATCTGTAAGCTAGATATGTTATAGGTAACCCTAGATATGTCCAAATAACTTTTTCTTTCCCGTGATTGGTAACCCTAGATATGTTATAGGTAGACTTTTAACAGTATATCCTAAGATATTATGTAAAGATTGATTTTCTGCACATACTTTTGAGAAAGTGGAGGAGCTTTTGCTCGCATTTACTTCCAATCCTGAGAACAATGAGAATTTCTCAAGCATCGTTTTAATTGCATTAAGCGATTTCGGATTTGCCTTTGAAAATATGAGGATATCATCCGCATACATGAGGTGAGATATAGAAGTAGCACCATTCACCTGATAAGTGTCTATTTTTTTGTTCTTTACTCCATTCTGTATCAATCTACTTAGAACATCCATAACCATATCAAATAGAATAGGAGATAGAGGATCACTCTGTCTAATCCCCCTCTGGCTTTTGAAGGGAGGCGTTGGAGTCCCTTCTACCAGCACCGAAAAAGATGCAGAGGATATGCAATTTCAAATCATTTTGCAGAACATAGGAGAAAATCCATACGCTTCAAGAGTGACAATTATAGCCTCCCAACTGACTGTGTCAAAAGCTTTCTTAAGATCTATACTCAAGCAACACCTCTTGGGAGTTCTCTTTCTTCCAAAGCCATGCACCATTTCATCCGTTAGAATAGTATTATCCGAGATGAGCCTTCCTTGAATGAAAGCTGTTTGGTTTGGAGAGATGAGTTCACTAGAGACCTTACTGATCCTATCTGCTAATATTTTTGTCATTAGCTTGTAGATCAAATTGACACATGATATCGACCTGAAATCCGACATATCTGAGGCCGTGTTTGTTTTGGGCACAAGCGTGATGAAAGTATGGTTAGCAGACTTCAACAAAGGTTTGCCTTTAAAAAATTGCCTTACACACTCCATTACTAGACATTTAAAATCTCCTCAAATTTTTTTGAAAAATTCCGATGTGAAACCATCTGGCCCAGGGGATTTCCCCGAATTAAAGGAGAACAGTGTAGCCCTTACCTCTTCCTCTGACGGAGCCTGAAGCAGCCACCTATTCATAGCTTCAGAAACCACTCTAGGAAAAATGACAGGGACCACCGGCCGTTGGATGGTTGAATTACTGAACAAAGTTTTAAAGTACCTAACACTATTCTCCTCTAATAGAGCCCTAGAGGTGGTTTGAATTCCATTTGTATTGAGAATTTTAGAGGTTGAATTTTTAGATCTCCTTAGCTTTGTGGCGATACTAAAGAATCTGTTGTTTTTGTCTCCTAATTTTAACCAAGAGACCTTACTCCTTTGTTTCAGATCTGCCTCCTCTTTTGCCATAAGCTCCTTTAATCTTCCCCTTATTTTTGTACTCTCCTCTTGGAGCGGGATAGATAAAGGATTCTTTTCCAAAGCTTCAACTGAGCTATTCAGATCAATCCTTGCCTGGGCTACCCTCTTCGCTGAATGCCCTTTTCCTGCTGCCCATTGCTTAGAAAGCACCTTAACTTGCTTAAGTTTTTGCTGTAACTTATACAATCCAGTTCCACGTATTTGCTTTGTTAGGCCTGTCTTAACTATCTCTACATATGAGGGATCCTCCAACCAAGAGTTAAATAGTCTAAACGGCTTAGCTCCTTTTTCCACCTGAGATAATGTGATTAGCATAGCTTTGTGGTCACTGGTTCCATTGTGAAATTTCACCCTTGCTTCAGGCCAAGTATCAATCCAAATTTGGTTTGCAAAAAGCCCTATCCAACTTTGTTTAAGTGAAATTTGGCCCTAGGGAGTTATTTGTCCAAGTATACTCTCCACCTATTGAATCCAGCTCCAATAACTGAGCTATATCCGTAGCCTGTATAAACTCAGCAGGCCCCCCATGATTATATGCTCCAGATTCTTGTCTTTCCTCAGGCGATCTTATTTCATTAAAATCCCCCCTACAAGCCACGGAGAAGACGATATAGGTCCAATTTGCTGCAAAAGATTCCAGAGTTGCCTTCTGTCATCCTTAGAGGTAGCCTTACCATAAACTGGCGTATGGAATAAGATCAGACCTCCTGAATTCCTCAATTTTGCATGGATTAACTGAGGGTGAGATACTAATATATCTACTGACCAGATTTTTTTCCTCCAAAACAACCAAATGGAGTCTGGAGATGCAGGACTGGCAGAGTCAGCATTATTGTGCGATTCCCATTCTGGTCTAAACGTATCTCTAATCGACTGAGCTTTATGCGGTTTGATTTTAGTTTCCAATATTGAAAATATATCTATGGTCTTAGACCTGACTAATTTCTTGATTTCATTATGTGATTCGAAGGAGTTAAACCCCCTAATGTTCCAAATCAAGAAAGCCATTATGAATTTTCAGGTAGGAGATCAACTGCCCTTCAGTGCGGCTTCTTCTGCACCTACTTTGGAGCTTAAATCCCCTCCATGGGCATAATATTTTTTCTTCCTACTCACATTACTTCGCAAGCCCTCTTGACCTGATACTTTGATCCAGTCTGGGTTCTCTACAGACCATATCTCCGGAAGCCCCATCATCTGAACCGGAGCCACCTCAACTTTCCTTCTGGTATATTTCTTTATTACCTTCCTATGCCTCCCTAAAGCAGTGATGATATCCCCTGACCCTACTCTAGGAAGAGGGAATATCCCCTTCGAGACTGTCTTAGACTCCGATGCCGACACTATTCCAAGCCTGGTACAAAACAGGGGAGGAGAGAACGAGGGACAATTCGGCCTAAGTTGAATTGTTTTCGGGGTGTGCTCTTGTTTCATTGACTGGGATGAAACCTCATTTACCCTCATACACTATGTTACAGTGGCAAACCACTAAAGAATGATGGTGAATTTTCTGTAAATTGGGAGAGAATGGATGGACGGTATGATGTATTGTTTATTTATCGTATCAATCTTAACACCTTGTTGATTCTAGATTGATGGTTTTATACTTTTATCAATCTGCTCCTACTACTCTTATGCCCTCTTGAAATTGTTCCTCTTCCTCATAAATCACAAGGAAAGATCGTGGACCACAGCATCGATTGCACAAACTCGGATTGCTGAGCTTGCTCCTTTTCAGAGAGTGATGGCTGAGGGATACTGCAAGTCGATTAAAGTATCAATATCAGGAGAAGAGGAAGAACGGGATAGTTAACCAAAACTTTATTTACATACTAACATGACAAAATAGAATTTAGATTTTTTAAATCCATGTGGTTGCTTTTTAAATTTAACATGGAAAGTATGTTCAGTTCATTGTATTGTGATGCATCATGCAAGAGTACAGAAATAAAAGTGTCGAAAGAAAGCACAAATGTGTAACGAACGCATTAAATATAGTAAACATGCTAAATGAATGTACTATCTAGGTGGCAATCATAAAAAAATGTTGATGCCAAAACTATAGAAAAATCTCCGTAAACTGTGAAATAAAAATGAACCAAGAGTGTGAACTGTGAAATATTCATGCTTTTAAAATTCAACATCTAATTCATGTCTAGTACATAAGCTAAAAAATCTACGTAAGTTGTTCATTTCATTGCCAATGATCACGAAATTTCACATTATTTTGATTTAAAAATCATAATTTCTAACATTATTTGAAAAAAATAAAACTATCACAATTTCTTTTTTAAATAAATAACATTGTGTGTTGCATAATGATAGAGTGGTACCTTTCTGCGGTATCATGATCAATGTTATTATTGCCAGATAAACTGTCTTCCGCAACTTGCACAGGCTCAGCATCTTTTGCTGAATCTGCAGTTGGTAAATTATTGATAAATGAAGAAAGTAACGGATCTGGAACACAACTTGTGGAAGAAAATGTATTAGTCGATTCTCTTTGAAGTGATTGCACGTGTCCTTCCCGTAAGTCCCTTCGCAATAAAGAAAGTGTAGAATATGGTCTTGATGAGCCTCTGTAAAATTTCTTTCTAGGTCGAATGTAATATCAAGCAAGTAAAGGAACTCATTAAATACTCCCACATTTGAAATTCATTTGGACAATATCTGAAGAATTAATAGATAACTTAAATAATACTTGATTAAGCAGTGAAGTTTTTATATTTCTTGCTTAGATTATAAAATTAAAGAAGGATATTGAGATGAAGTTTAAATGGTGCAAGATCAAATGGTCAATCAGGTCCCCACTACCTACAATAGTACACAAAGGACATAGCTGCAAAAAGAAAAACATAACAAAAAAAAATGAGAAGTAGAGAACAGAGCATGAATAATGCAAAAGACCGAAGGTGTGAATAAATATCATGAAGTTGTAAATTTTTAATGTTCATTATGTTCTTGGTGTTTGTAATTATCAGTACATCAAGCCATCAACCAACCAGTTTGGTTATTGCGATAAAGGTGGTTTGATTATTTCATTGAAAAATTGGATTAAGAAATGTTGCCATTAATTAAAAATATCGAGAACTGTGGTATTGTATTGCGATAAAGGTGGTTTGATTATTTCATTTAAAGATTGGATTAAGAAAAATATAAAGATTACTTTGTTTGCTTGACGTATCTATCATCTACATGTGCAATTTATTAAATCAAGACAAGTAAGAAGTGCAGTAATAAACTCTACAAATGTTGAATGTCTGGGGTGTCTTTATTCAGCCAACACGCCTCATTTATGATCAGGAAATAGAGTCCATTAGCCATCTATTCTTTAACTGCTCCTATAAAAGAAAATTACTTCTACAACTCACTGAATATCTCAACTATGCCCTTTGGAAAATTTCGAATTCCCCTACACCTACACTTGTGACTTGCCCACCCACACAATAGAATAGGAGATGTGATAGAGGCTTATTAAAAATTGACACATCAGGTTCCTCCAGGAACCTTTATTGGAATGCAATTGGTTGTCTTACTTGGCACATATGGTCTGAAAGAAACAAAAGGTTACGTCAACATACTTTCAGACCTCCTGAAGTCCTATTTCGGGAGATCATCAGAGACTCCAGTCTATCTTTCAGAGCTGATATCTTTAAGAAAGACTGAAATGGAAAAGACAACTATGCAGGTTTGGGAGACAAACCTCCCGAGGCATAATTCTTAGTTAATCACTAGGAATGATAGCCAAGTAGGAGAAGGTCGATGATGTGGATACCACACAATCTATCCACATGCATTTTCATTTTTCTATCCATTTGTAATTTCAGGGCACTGCCTCAATGCCCTTTCGTTATTTTAGTGATAATCTTTAATATTTGCAAAAAGAAAAGAAAAAAAAAAGAAGTGCAGTAATAAAAAACAGTGAAGAAAGATCGGTTCTGGAGGTTCACTTCAAAAAGATGAGAATAAAGCAAATTTTTATTCTTTTGAAAAGTGAGAAACTTCAGAACAACGCAGGCAAGTTCTGAGAATCACCATTCCCCCTTCTTTCTCTCAAAACATCAAACTGTGGAACTTTTTTGCAAAGGAAAAATTGAAATGCTTTATGTTTAAGACTCTAACTATAGTACTAAACTAGAGAATAGACAAAAATGAAAAGGTAAACAAAAAATAAAATAAAACAATAAATCCTTATTTCAACCAGGGCAAAAAAAATGCAATAATTAAAATTTAAAAAACAGTACCCCCATCTTGAGCTCCAGAAGATGCTCATCCTGAAAATGGCCGAATAGTTCACCCGTATATAAAATGTCTGAGCAAAACGGGCACGGGAACGGTGAGTTGGGATAGTCTTCTACCACTTCCATAATTTCATCGTATTCAATCTGCAGATCTACCATCCCCCCAAAAAATAGTCTCAATAAAAAAAAATCGCAAATCAAGGTCCACGCGACCAACGATCTCGCTCAACAACTAAAATCCAGAATCTGAAACTCTTTTCATTACCGTATTGCAGCATACCCCAAGAATCGCGCGTCATTTCGTCAAATCCTCCGCACGTTTCGTTCGTCTTAATCCTTCGCGATCCTAACGACAATGGATTCCCTCACAGAACCCCTCCCTATTTTTGAAGCAACTGAATGATGACGGAAGCGGACGGTGTAACTTGTAAGAAGAAAAAAGGAAGAGGAGAAGTGAGATGATACCGCACCAGCTGTGTTGGCTCTTATTGGTTTGATTTGGTTTATTTACTATTCTTTTCATCCTAAATTACCCCTCAGAGTTTAACAATAATTACAAAAGGTCAAAAGCCCACTTTAATTTGTGTTTAGACGATTGTCATTTGAAGTTCGATTCGCCTACCGGATCGAACCCGTTTTAAGCTGACCAGGATCCGCATATAGAGACATTATAAAATATTATAAAACGAGAATATCAAAAGTTCAAAACAAACTTCATCACGTGTTAGTGTGTTACCTACCGACATCTTAACGAACCACGTTTGAACGTACGGATAGAAACGTAAATTTACGATTTAGTTTCTTTTCAAAAGAGTAATTACATATCGTTAGGGACTATTTTAGCCCTGTAATAACTATGTAATTACAGAGAAACTAATCAGTAAAGGTTACCAAAGAAACCCTAGCGCCGCTGACGACGACGATCGATCGCTCGATCGGGGAAGAACAGAGAACGAAACATTCTGATAATGTATTCTTCATCTCCCCTTCCCTCAGAAAAAAAAACACCGCTATAGAAGAATGGAATGTATATATCAAACAACATAATCGGATCGGATTAGATTCTGTCGATATCGTTCTCTACGCCGTTTCCGTTGGAGGAACGGAACCTTTTATTCTTATCATCATCATCTACGAAGAATATAGAGAACCAGAAGAGAGAGCCATGAGTAGAACAGCAGCTTCTTCCTCCTCGACAAGTCTATGCCGTCGACGAAGCTTAAGGATAGACGATCTCTGCTGGAGCAAGAATAACCTCAACACGTTTTGATTACTGTTCTCCTTTTTCTTCGGCTTAGTGGCGGCAGTGGGATAACAGCTCACATGAAGCTCCCTTCTCTTCTTCCTATGTCTGATCCCACACGCATTGCAAAGTGACTGAAGAAGGAGAAAAAAAAAACAATGAGCCGATTGGCGATCGGAAAACAGAAAAAACGAGATCGGAAAATAAGAAAGTATAATTAATCACCTTGGGACCAGAAGGACCTCCGCGCCAGAGAGGAGTCTTGGTGGTTCTGCAAATCTGACAAGCTTTCATACCAGCAGAAGAGGAGGTAGTCGGAGAAGACACAAGCTCTGTCTTTGTCGTTTTACCGTCCATTTTGGCAAAGCAGGAAAGAGTTAGGGAGATTTGGGAATGGATAGTGTCGGTGAATATGAAGAGAGGATCTCAAATATAAGGGTGCGTGGATTGGAGGGAAAGGCGAAAATGTAGAAGGAAACAAGGAAATGGAGGGAAAACCCTAATAATAATGATCACCAATATCGACGGTTCTAAATCCCTAATCCAATCCAAAGACTAAATCTGAGATTACTATATCACCCTTTGAGCACTACATTCTTCAAATCAAAGTAATATATGATTTATATTGTACAAAAAAGTCAAAGATTTGGGGGTTGAAAAGTCAATATAAAAAAGTCAAAATCCAAAGTTGGAGATATTAAAAAAGATCATTAACCTCCTCCCTCCCACCCATTTTATCGTTCATTCGTTCTTCAATGGATAACTCAGCCAACTCCTCTCTTCTCGACGGCGGAAAAAGAATCTTGTCTGAAGTCTCTAGCAGAAACAATTACTATGGCAGGAGCAGGGTGATGATGATCTTTTTGTTGGCCATCATCACGCTCATCTCTCTCATAGTTGTATTGTACGTCTACATCCGATGTCGCCGTAGCATCGACGCTCGCCGCCGCCGCAACGCTCCACTGTTCTTCTACAATGAAGCGATCCCTATGCCTTCCATCAACATCATTCGCGGCGGATTGGACCCATCAATCATAAACTCCCTCCCGGTGTTCATCCACTCCGATTCTTCTCCGCTAGAGTGTTCCGTATGTCTGAGCGATTTCCGGGAAGGAGAGAAGGGAAAGAAGCTGCCGGAGTGTGGCCATAGTTTCCACGTCGGATGCATCAACAAGTGGCTCTGTTCCCACTTGAACTGTCCGTTGTGTCGATCGAAAGTTTTCTTTGTGAGGAAGGAAAAAGATGACGAGAGAGAGATCACTACAGGGTCTGTCCTGGATGCTTCTTCTTCGTCGGCGGCACCGATAGATCCGGCTGTTAAAGCCGGTGAGCAGGATCTGGAAAGCGGTGATGTCAGCCGAATTAATGATTGACTTTTATTGCATTTCCATATATTAGTACTACGGAAGTTACGGAATAGAACTCATAATTTTCATTTTGACTTTATGTCTTTTATTTAATTTAATATATTATCCATCCATCCAACTATCCATCATCCATCGAACGATTCTAATCCATTGCATCCAAACAAACACTATATGAAGCGTTGATTTTGGTCAACGAACGGTACGGATTTAACGAGATCTCGAAACTTGAGGATGTAGAACATCTCAAGATACCTTCTTGTCTCCCTCCTTTCAAGCTTTGAAACGTACTTCCAGAAACCATAAACCGCCGCCAACGTCATCAACCTCTCTGAATAGATCTTCCAAGTGTACCTGTCATTTATCCTTTTCAGACCGCCGTCGGATATTTTCTTCCAGTATTCCGGCTCTTCATCTGCACATATCCTGAAGAATTCACTCAAGCATTCCCCTGATTTCTCTGGGTGGTACGGGTCGATGTGAAACCCCGACACGCCGTCTTCAATGATCTCCGCCGGTCCACCGTGGCATGTCGCGAAGGTCGGCAATCCGCATGTCATAGCTTCCACCACTGTCAATCCAAAAGCCTCGTAGAATGCCGGCTGGACGAAGATACCTCTTGTGTCTGCGATGTATCGGTAGAGCTCGCCGTTCCGGGCACGGTTGTTTTGGGAGGATATCCATCGAAATTGGCCAGATAAGTTGTGGGTTTTCATAAGATGATGCATCTTCTCAATCTCTTTAATTTCTTCCCTATCGTTTGATCTCTTGACGTCGTTGTAGCCTGCAACCACGACAAGGTTCGCTTGTTGTCTCAGAGTTGGATTCTTCGCATACATTTCGACCAGTCCGGTGATGTTCTTCACCTTGTCGAGTCTTGCCATCGAGAATATTATCGGCTTCATTCTGTCGTCTATTTTCCCCCTAGAATAAATATCAATAGGATCAATTAATCAATTTTGTCACATGCAATCTACCAAAAACAGATTTATGATCATACGTGAATTCTTCGGATTGATCGGTGCTGAAGAGGAGCGTCTCTATAGATGTGTGAAGAGAGGTTAAACGATTTTGATGGTCGTGATAGGGAAAGTACATGGTGCTATCGGCTCCGGGGGATACAATGTTGAATTTGGGATCAAAAACATCGATTCCATGGACAACACGGTAGAGTCCGGGAAGTGTGAATGAACTGTGGCTCTCATACTGCCCAACTGTGTTCTTGCTGGAAAAAGATTATGTATAATCAGGAAGATAGATCGGAGTTGATTAACGAATGTAGTTTATTCAATTACCTTCCGGCGATCTCTTGGTAAGTGCTGGTGATGATGAAATCAGAAGTGTTCATGGCAATAAGATCGGCAGTGAATTGACATGAGAAGTGGTACTTCTCATCGTAGTTTTGCCAATATATGTCTGAATCTGGGTACTTTGTTTTCTCCAATGCGTGAGCAATTGTGCACTGGGGAATTTGAAAAAAAACAGTTATCAAACTATGACTTCGAATCGAAATCGAATCAATTCAAGATCACCTGAGTGATTCCCAATCTGTAAGATAACAGAGATGCAACCAGATTCCCATCACTGTAATTTCCGATGATAAAATCCGGCGTGCTCTGTAGTTCCGCCGATATCTCACTTGCTGCATCCTATCGAAATTTAGCAAATCAAACAATTAAAAGTTAAAAACCACTAGGTATTAATCAAATATAATAAATATTGTGTTTTTCTTTAATTACCTCTGAGAATTTCTCCAGATAAGGCCATACATCGAACCTGGAGATCCATTGCCGAACAATTCCCTTGTCTGTTCTAAACGGTACACGAAGTATAGATGCATGTTGTGTTCCACTTACTTTCTCTAGCCGTTGATTACAAGTTGTGCCTTTGGCATCTGGAATCAACCTCGTCACCTGTAATATCCGATGATATAATATGAAAAAAAACGTTAGGTCTGATGCGACTGACGCACCAACTTGATCTGAAACGCATGAACAGATCAACGGAGCGTCTACAATTGTTTTTAGTCTGAACGTTCTAGATTAGGTAGGTGCGCAGACCCAATCTGGCCGCAACATAGTTCTATAAAAAAATGTTGTTTATGCGTACTTACAATGAGAATCCTAGGATCGATATTTAAGCCTTGTTTTCGAATCCTCACTATCATTTCATTCTCCAGAGCTCGAACTTGATCCAATATATAAACCACCTGTAAATTAAAGGTTTAGGGTTTTAGTTACGTTGTGTACATATTTTTCATTTACTTACTTGGCCACCGGTGTCGGGGAGGCCAAGAACATTGGCCTGACCGAAGAAACCGTGAGGGGAAACTATGACGACGTTAAACACCATCGGAATCCTTCCCAAGAAGATCTCCAGAGTAGAAGGATCCGGAGCTTGGAGTATGTCGAGAAGAAGATGAATTGTCTCTAACACAGTTTTAGCCGTATCTCCCCATCCTTTTTCCAACCCCATTTCTTGAAACCTGCAACAAATATCATGAATGATCGATGAATGATGAAAAAAAGGAATCTGTAAATTGACGAGTTTTGATTACTTGTAAGCGAATTCGGAGAAAACAATATCTGGGTGAATCGTTGAAATATACTCTTCCGCCTTCACGAGCGTGGCTTGGAGCCTCGATAAGCTTTGGATTCGATCGTTTAACATCATCGCCTGATTTAATCATCAAGTTTAATGATCAAATGAATCAAATTTAATTAATTAATCAACTCACATGACCCTTGTGTTTATGGAATTGAAGGAAATCAAGCAAAGGTTCCAAGCAATCTCTGTTCCTAAACATGATCGAAGAAAGATGTCTATTGAGGAATTGAACTCCGTTCCCTATCGAAGATGACATCGTCGGCTTCGGTATCTCACCGGAGAATGGCTCGAAGTCTAACTCGAGAACGTAAGGATCATTACGCCGGATGTTCAGTACCAGATCTTCTTTAAACATAAGGTACTCCGATACATCCAGTTGTTCCACGCTCAGCTCGTACACGTTCACTCGAACGTACTCCCAAACTCCCGGCCGTGGCCGGACTGCAATCGCCACAAACGGTGGCAAAACTATCGCTTCCTACCATATATATCCACGCACACGTATTATCAGGAAATTAACTATATTTCTACATGCATATTTATAAAGTACGCACGTACTTGGGTGGAGTTGAGGACGTCGTAGAAAGGACCGTCGGCGAGGTGCCGATGTCGACGGTCTTCCGCTATGACATTCGCGAGCTCATCGAGGAGGTGGTGAGGCTGCAGTATTCCCTTACCTTGTGCAACGTACCGGGAGAGAAGAGAGACAAGGTCGTTCCGGTGAGCAGAGAGGGTGTCCTCTACTCGCTCTCTGATGCTTGGCAATCGCTCTAGCTTCGGTGCCGCCATTTCCGGCGAGCTACTTTTTGCTTGCTCGATTCTGTAATCGAGTTGTGTAGATATATATATTATATAGTACAGTACAGGATAGAGATGGATGATGAGAAGATTTAGTTTGCTGATGACGTGGAGACGCGTGTCCCTCCACGTGGAAGTAATATTGCATACACGTGGATTCCGTCTTTTCGGACATTTGTGATTTCTGTGTTTATTGACTTGGATTTTGGGATCATTCTTCAATCTCCGGAGAAGAGAGAATGGAAGGGATTACGCACAGGACGGTGGCCGTGAACGGTATAAATATGCACATAGCGGAGAAAGGAGAAGGTACAGTTATCCTCTTCATCCATGGTTTCCCTGAGCTTTGGTATTCCTGGCGACACCAGATAGTTGCTTTGGCAGATCGTGGCTACCACTCAGTCGCCCCCGATCTTCGCGGTTTCGGCGACACCGATGCTCCCCAATCAATCTCATCCTACTCCATTTTCCACATCGTCGGAGACTTGATCGCTCTCATAACTGCTCTCAACCAAGATAAAGTATGTGTGTGATACTATTTAGTCACTATCGTAATCAGTAAATAGTAAATACCCAAGAAATCTTCTTCTTCTTCTTCTTATACCTTTTATTTTTGTGGTGCCTGTAAGGTGTTTGTTGTTGGGCATGACTGGGGAGCGATAGTGGCATGGCACCTATGCTTGTTCCGGCCGGATAAAGTACACGCACTGGTTAATATGAGCGTCGTATTCAGTCGTAAAGACCCATCGGTTCGACCTGTGGACTTCTTTCAGAAAGTTTATGGTGACGATCACTACATATGCAGGATCCAAGTAGTTTCTATATAAAAAAATGGTAATTGTGAGACTTTAGATGGTTAAAGTGTTCGATGAAATGTGTTTCTGCTCGCAGGAACCGGGAGTAATGGAAAGCTTCTTTGCCGGGTTTGACACAGAATATATATTGAAGAAGTTCCTGACATTTCGCAAACCCGGACCATTTCTCGTGTCCGAGGAATTCCATCAAACTGCGCCGTCCGACATTCAACTCCCGCCGTTTCTGACTCAGGATGATGTGAATTATTTCGTTACTAAGTTTAAGAAATCTGGGTTTGCTGGACCACTTAACTATTACAGAAACTTGAACATGTAAGTAAGATCTAATTTAATCATCAGTTCACCAAGTGGTCTCTGTAGCTCAATGGTCCTCATTTGCAGGAATTCTGAGATGTCTGCACCATGGGCTGGGGAGCCGATAAAGGTGCCGGTTAAGTTCTTGATCGGGGATCTGGACATGTCCTACCATATTCCAGGTACTCAAGATTACATCCACAAAGGTGGGTTCAAGAAAAATGTTCCATTCCTTCAAGATATTATTGTCATAAAAGATGTTGGCCATTTCATCAACCAAGAAAGAGCTGTTGAAGTCACAGAACACATCTATGATTTCATCAAAATCTTCATGTGAGACGATAACTTATTTACCAAAAATACCATTTGAAATAATTGCTAGTGCAACCTTAGTTATCTCTCAAACTATAAATAAATATTTATCTCTAATAAAAAATAAGGGTCCTATAAATAAATTTTCACTTTAATTTTTCCGATTTACATTATGTATTGACATTGAAATTTGAAAATCACTCATAATATAAATATAATATAATATATTAACATTAAAATTTTAAAAAAGATTGAGAAATTTATTAAATAAAAAATTTAATATCACCGTAATCCCGCCCCACGGTCAACGGTCTGGATTTCTTCTCCGATCTACAAAAACTTCAAGGAGTGACTCGCCTCGATAAACCAACGGTCTAGATTCTCTGTTAAATCAACTGTCTGAATTTATTCTCCGATCTCGTCACCTCAGATCGTTCACCACTTTATTTCGAGATTATTATGTAACTATATCTACCAATTACAGAGTTACGAAGTCTTCGTTAAAGGTCACCAACGGTAACGATAATTTAAGAGTCGATACGATTCATCGATTCTATTTCTGGATACCCCCACGGTCCCACCTCAGACCTCTCTGGCACACTGCTGTAGTGCTGTCTATAAATAGGTACAAGCGTAAACCCTCTTTGTATGAAAACGACGAGATCCAGACAAATTGGGGAGAGAGAGATGGCAAGAGGGAAAACGGAGATGGAGGTTGGAAGCGACGGAGTTGCAGTGATCACTATTATCAATCCTCCAGTGAACTCTCTCTCTATCGACGGTAACGTTGTGTTTTCAGATTCCCAATTCTGTTTAAATTTGCGTCTGATGATTATTTGATCGCGATGTTTTCGTTTGTTTGTTTCCTCATGGAGAGAATCGAATATATCGAATCAAGGGACAAGGATTATCAAGTTGATTCCCCCTCCCCTAAAATATTAGTTAACTCAAGTTCGGAGTTTAGATCATGTTACAGACTTACAGTTGTTCGATTGATGGAATTCGGAGCTAAAATTTAGTTGGATTCTTCAATGTTTTGTCTATGATATTTTTTTAATTGATGGATGTATTTTTTTTAAGTCGTTGAATGTAAGTTATCTGAGTGCATTTTTTTTGGGTTAATTTGGTGAATTTTTTTGTTTCTGTTCTTTCTTCTTTGTAGTGTTATTCAGTCTTAAAGAAAGTTACGAACAAGCTCTGCGCAGAATCGATGTAAAAGCTATTGTTGTTACAGGTATGATTCATTTTTGATACATCGAGTGTGCATTCTTTTTTTTCTACTCAACAAGTTCATTTTGTTACCTTTCCCTATGAACAGGGCAAAATGGGAAATTTTCAGGTGGTTTTGACATCACAGCATTTGATGGTATTCGAGGAAGAATGAGTATGGTCATTGATCAATATTTCTTTTGAATTTTAGAAGCTATACAAAGATTGACGTTTCTCTTATGATTTTGAAACAGCCGTGCAGCCTGAAATTGATGTATCTGTAGATATCATTACCGATATTTTTGAAGGTATATATCAGTGGATGCTTCAAATTTTACCATCTGTTATTTTGGAGTTCCAGTAGAGTACGGATCCTGAATTTTTCTTTTATATACTTACTCTTCAGGTGCAAAAAAGCCATCCGTAGCAGCTATTGATGGTCTTTCTCTTGGTGGTGGACTGGAGATTGCAATGGTTCATATCACATTAATTTATTCGATTTTTTCATCGTTTAATACTTTAATGTTATGCCAAAATTCTCTTCTGAGTTCCGAGACTATCTATTCTGATTATTTAGGCATGTCATGGTCGCGTCTGTACTTCATCGGCTCAATTTGGGCTTCCTGAGCTTCAACTTGGATTGATTCCTGGATTTGGAGGTATTATTTCCTACATCGATTTTTTTTAATATCATTTAAAAGCCTCCCTTATTTTTAGAACTGCATTTGTAAATCCTTGACATTTTTCTCATATTATTGTTTACTCTTTTTTCCTCATTCTTCCTACAACATTTCCATCATTATTCAATTGGGTATATTTAAATTGGTGTGTGGTCATTTGGGATTCTTGCAAGAAAAACTGATGTGGAGCAGTTTTCGTAGAACCTGGCTCAGTAGAAATTCTGTACTTGTCATCTTTTGATTATAATAGTTTAAATATCTAATGAATATATAAAGTATCTCTCATAGAAACAATAGTGGCTGATTATAATATATTGGAACTATCACCTATTGGCTGACAGCCTATTACAATATATTGGAAGTTATTGATATGTTATTGTTATTACTATGGAACTCAGAATAGATGCCTATTTTTCCGGAACTTTCTTTGTGTAGAGTCATTTGAAGTGAGAGTTTCTTTTTATATGGATGCTTACTATTTACTATTTAGTTTTTATTAGTATTATCTTTATATACATATGCCTACAATAATAAATCTATATGCTAAAAATATTGAATTATTTCTTACCTGCTTCAGGTACACAGCGTCTTCCTCGACTCGTGGGTCTTACTAAAGCTCTTGAGATGATGTTGGTAATACAGTTCTGTTTTAAATTTTCATTTTTATCCTTTCTTTTTAAAAGTTCAAAATTATATTATTTTTATTGACATTTCATTTTATTGTTCTACTTGTATTTGACATTCCTTCAAAATCCTTTACAGCTATATAAGTTCATAAAAGATTGTATGATAATGGACCTTTGGGATATTCTTGTTTGATTATTCTCTGTTTTTATTATAGAGGTGAAATTTCATTAGTGAAATGAAGTAGGTCTTTCTCAGTTTCTACAATGTACTATTATTCTCTGTTTTTAAAAATACAAAAGATTGCGAACTTTTTTTTTACAGATGTTTTGCAAACATTTTAAACAAATCCATTTTTTTTGTTTTCTTTGCGCTTCTCATTCATGTGAAATTCTTTGAAGCTATCCAAGGCCATAAAGGGTGATGAAGCACTAACCGTAGGCCTTGTGGATGCGGTAGTTTCTCCTCAAGAACTATTGAAGACTGCTCGCCAATGGGCCCTGGATATCGTTGAAGTTAGAAGGCCATGGGTTAAAACTTTGTACAGAAATGACAAAATTGAATCACTTAGTGATGCTAGAGAAATACTCAAATTTGCGAGGATGCAGACCAAGAAACAAGCAGCTAATTTATCACATCCATTGGTTTGTATTGATGTCATAGAAGAAGGCATTGTCTCGGGTCCTCGTGCAGGTCTTCAGAAAGTAAATTTTTTGTCCGTTTTTCTATTTTCTATTTTATTAAACATTGTCTCTAGTTTTTTACTGACAGTTGGCTTGTGGCAGGAAGCAAAATCTTTCCAAAAACTTTTATTCTCTGATACATGCAAGAGCTTGGTTAATGTTTTTTTTGCACAACGTTCAAGCTCAAAGGTTTGGATAATTTTTTTCATATTTCCCTGAAAATCATACACCCATTAGATTTTTTTGGTAAAAGTAATATTTTTTATAATATTAAAGGGAAATGCCTGATTACAAAATGGAAATAAAAAAGAATAATAGGGAGATAAGATAAATTAACTAAAGGCACTACCTCAAGAGGTTTTCTCCCATTATTACATAGTCGATATCTCCAAAAGTAGACATGAGTTTTTCCTAAGAACTTATCATTCTTCACTCAGCGCACATGAAGGTTCCTAGTTGGCTAGTTTGATAAAAAATGATACGCACAAAGGATGGGGATGGATCAGGGTTAGACCCGTTTGAAATTCTGGAATGGGTTTGGCCAGGGACATACTTTTAACACGACCCTCCTAGGTGACTAGGTCACACCTGTTGTAGACGGACCGAGGTAGGTTGGCATGACCCACCACTAGGTGTTTCCATGACTTAGTTTTTATTTTCTTTTATTTTTTGGTTTTGACTTTTGAGTTACTTTTTTATCACCTGCCAAATGGATTTCAAATTCTTTTACCGTAATAATCAAAGAAGAATCTATACAACAGATCTTAAATCTCACATTCTTGACATCCTTAAATACAATCGCCCTTTTCGTTGCTATTTGTTTTGGTGCATGATGCTTCTTCAGTTCTCCATCACCAATTTATTTTGAATATTTAAAACATACTAAGTGTATAAAACTGGATCTTTTTTTACATACTTTTAAACCCTAAATATTATATTATTTTCCCATTTTTATTCATCTTAAAGTTGCACGTGACTATGTGAGTCGTGACTAACTAGTAACTAGAGCACTTGATTAATTGGGTGTATAAAAAAAAGATAGTAAAAACATTTATCATCAACCAATAAATGCAGAATACTTGTTTTTTCTAATACGTTCATATTATTTTTTGAAAATTTAACAGTTATTAATCTTAGTAGTATTTTACTGTTTTTTTCATACTTTTTTATCCTTCGATTATTTTTTATAGGTTCCCAGAGTTACAGACTTGGGTTTGATGCCAAGGAATATAAAAAAAGTTGCTATACTTGGAGGAGGACTAATGGGTTCTGGAATCGCAACTGCACTTTTACTAAGCAGGTATACTGTAATACTGAAAGAAGTAAATGAGAGATTCTTACAATCTGGAATTGGCAGAGTGAAAGGTACAAAAATATTCTTATTTAGAAGTCAAGTGCATTTTATTCATTTTTTTGTAGTTCTATTCATATATTTGTTGTGTTTATGATTTGGTGTTTTCTTGCAGCTAATTTACACAATCGTGTCAAGAAAGGAAAAATGACTAAAGAGAAGTTTGATATAACTATCTCTCGTCTTATAGGTGTTCTTGATTATGAATCATTTAAAGATGTCGATATGGTCATTGAAGTAAGTTTGCAAGTCTATTCATGGATTAGTTGAGTTGTATTGAATTCTTTTATATCAATCTATTTAAAAAAAAAATCTAATACTCATCTTTATGTCAGGCTGTTATAGAAAATATTTCTTTAAAGCAGAAAATTTTTGCTGACCTTGAGAGATATTGTTCCCCTAATTGCATACTTGCTAGCAACACTTCAACTATTGACTTGAGTTTGATTGGCGAAAAAACAAATTCTATGGATCGTATTATTGGAGCTCATTTTTTCAGGTGCCATTGCTAAATTTGATTTTTCTATTTTCTATTTTCGTTTAGACAACTGGGTTTTTAAAATTTTAATGTTGTATTTTTTGAACTTAAATTTCTGATCCAGCCCTGCTCATATTATGCCACTCTTAGAAATAGTCCGGACACAAAAGACGTCTCCACAAGTGATTGTTGATTTACTTGATGTTGGCAAAAAGATTCGTAAAACTCCTATTGTGGTTGGGAGCTGTACTGGTTTTGCCGTCAATAGGATGTTCTTTCCTTATCCACAGGCAGCATTATTACTTGTTGACCATGGCTTGGATGTCTATGAGATTGACCATATAGTTACCAAATTTGGGATGCCAATGGGCCCATTTAGGTAAAAAAATCATATGATTTAGCCAATTGAATTTTATAGATGTCCCCAAAAGGGTTTGGTTATGAATATTGAATTGAAAGGAAAATATTTTTAACATTCTTTTTTTCTACTTGCACAGATTGGCTGATTTGGTGGGTTTTGGTGTTGCCATGGCAACGGGCATGCAGTATCTTGAAAATTTCCCTGAAAGATGTTACAAATCATTGCTAATACCGATCTTGATGGATGACAAGAGAGCTGGTAATCATTTATTCGACTCCTGAACATTTATTATTAAAAAGCCTTAGAACATCTCGATTGTATAGTCATTGATCCTTTGCATTATCAATTGTATAGTAAGTGTGATGAAAGCTTCTTATATTTATTTTAATCAGGCGAGGCTTCTTCTAAAGGTTTCTACATTTATGATAATAAGAGGAAGCCCACGCCAGACCCTGAAATAAAGAAGTTTGTTGAGAAAGCAAGGACTATGGCTGGGACTACATCTGATCCAAAGGTTGGTTCGGTCTCTTCTTTTTTACATATATACTATTAATATAATCAAAGTTTAAAATACACTATGGCTTTTTGGTTGCCTGCAACCCTCACCTTAGGGTATGAAAACAATACATACTGATATACAATGAAAACATTACATACTATCATGTAATAAAACTTGTTTACAACCATACTATTATAGAAGAGTATCAAAGTCGAGAAAGTAGAAAGTGCCAATGGAAAATAGAAAATTGATCGAAGAGTGGACTGGATTATCAGAAGTCGGACACATTGCAAAACATGGAACTTAGATAGTGATTTCAAAATCAGATGGATTTCAATCAAACTTTAATTTAACATTCATATGAGGATAATCCCTAATCAGGGGAATCCATACCCTGAACTGTCTGATTAAGGTGCACCTTCTGTACATAAGTGTTCTTAAACCACAAACATAATCGATATATTAACTAATTAAGGATTTAAGATATAGAATAGGTCAACGAATTTCCTTCATAGGAATTTAGTTGATGGAGTGTGATTATCTTTCTTTATTCTTCAAATTGCAGCTGATCAAGTTAACCGAGAAAGACATAATAGAGATGGTGTTCTTCCCTGTGGTGAATGAAGCCTGTCGTGTTCTTGATGAAGGAATTGCAGTCAAGACATCAGACCTTGACATTGCTTCTATAATGGGTATGGGTTTTCCTCCGTACAGGTAATATGTCGATTTAGCATGAAAAAACAAAGAAAAAATCTTCAAAGACTTGTTTTTGTACACATAAATCGTGTTTATTTTCAGGGGAGGAATCATGTTTTGGGCTGAATCCTTGGGCACAAATTACATTTATTCTAGACTAGTTGAATGGTCAAAGACGTATGGCGATTTCTTCAAACCTTGCTCTTATCTGGAACAAAGAGCTAAACGAGGCATCTCTCTGGTGAGAATCAGACCAAACTTTTTGTCTTCTGCGTTGTTACTTTGTGTGTGTATTTTTTTAGTTCTTTACAATCTCAACTGTAATTACTTTCACTATGGATGCAGAGTTCTTCAACAATTCAAGTAAAATCGCATCTATAGCCAAATAATTTACCCATCAATTCGACAACCGGAGCTGCCCATCGCCTTATTGGTCTGTACTCTGACCCTGTACTGTAGTGTGTTGAAACTTTTTGGAACATGTTCTTTGGTTAATCCCATCTATATATGCCAAGTATAGAAGTAAAATACTAAAATGCCAAGTATGTGCATTTGATAAAAGAATCATTCCTTTTCGGTTTGAACAAAAATGAATTAAGTTGAAGTTATATATTTCTGCTTGCTTTTTCTTTGAATCTTAAAAAGAAGAATAGAAAGGACTAAGCTAGTCCGTTTCATCTATGATCTTAGCTATCAAACCATTTGAGCCCCCTCTGCAGGAATATCATTCCTTTCACTAGCTATACACATGGGTGCATCCTTTGCTCTAGTTATTCTTATTAAGTTCAACATCTAGTTTTACGTAAGTGGGTCCAATATTTTTGGGTAAATCTCCCAATCTCTTTAATTAGTTGTTTTGGGGATATTTTTTTTGAAAGTAGTGAAAATTATTTAACTTCACTATCATTTTCAGCAGATCTAAGTAAATAATGCTTAGTCGATGTGCATGGCATGATGATGATAGCAATAGGGTGAGTTCTAAATTAATGAATTGAAGCCATTTTCATATTAGAGTGATAGTGTCTTATATTTTGTTAATGAAGGAACTAATTAAGGAAGAAGCATGCATGCTTACATACACGGATACACCTCACTTGCTTAAATCTGATGATCTCTTGATCTTCAATTTCTTCTCTCAATCTCTCTAATATAATATATATAGGACAAGTTAATCTATCTAACTATCTTATTAACTCCATGGCTTCAAAAACCCTCCTCTCTTCCCCAACTCTTGTTATTATTGTTACAACTAACAAGCGAGGGTGTGCCATTGCAAATGGAATAATTGAGAAGATGGTGATGTTGAAGAAGAAGGTTACAATCATCAAGGGATTTGAAGATACATCTTCTTCTTGGCTGCCTAATCCGATCACTGGCTACTATTGTCCGGGTGGTAGAGCTGGAAGTGTCGATTGTGCTGAATTGAGGAAAATATTGTTACCAAATTACTTTAAAAAATACAACAAGGCTCGTGATGAATTTTAATTTGGGGAAACAGAATAACTCGCTGGAGTTAGCTGGAGAAGATGAATTTAACTAAATAAAAACAAATAAAATGGATTTCTTCTTATTATTTATAATCGAATTGCCATTAAAAATTAAAAATCTAAAAGTTTTTATATTGACCGATTTTTTTATAAAATGAGATATTTAATATTTATATAATCTCCTAATTACAATCTTAATAACGGAAAGAAAATATAAAACTCGTCAAAATGTGAAAATATTTAACATAGATCCTTTGATAAAGTAATATTAATTAACGATTGAAACTTTAAACAGTCTTAATTAAAGTAATTACATAAAATATATAATATATTATTCTCCCATTAATAGAAATACAAAAAAGATTGACCGAGCAGATCACGTGAAAAATCAAATCATGTAGATGGTGAGGATGGCGACGGCGCCGTTGCCGGGATTTTATTCGTTAATGCTCGATCTTTGGGGCATTTTACAGCATTAGGTCCATGCTGACGGTCGTAGTATTCCACGCCGGCAGCACCAGCCAATGCTGCCAAAGTCAGTGCTTGGGCATGAAGTCTGGCGTGGATGAGCTTCACGCTGGTCTTCATCGCCGGTTGAGACCAGTTGTACGCTACCGATCCCGTCACACCACTCAGCCAAAGACAACCTTTAATATTTAATCATGATATCAACGTACACAACTGAACATCCATCCATACATAGAACAAGAAGAAAACAAAGAAGAAGAAGGGATCAGCGAAAAACGTACCGACAGCCTTCAGCTTGTTGTCGATGATCCATTTCCGGAAAGTCTCCATAGAGGTCGCGTCCTTCTTCTCAGCCATTTTTGAATACTTGGTTGTGGCCGAGGATGGTGTTGATGATGGGAAGGTAGGAATGGTCTGAATATTGGGTATTTAACGGTGGATTTCGGCTGATTTTGAACCTGTTGGCGACAGGAGCCGATGGTATTTCGTCAGTTTCAAAGTGGTTTCCGGCCAACAAGTTTTTCTACAGTAGTTTTATTCTGTTGACTAAACTCTAAAGTAAACAAATGGCATTTTGACACTGAGTTATTAACCCATTTGGCATAACTAGATTAATCCAATTGTTAATTGGACTGCTGGATTCTTGTATTTTAATTTTTCTTATAAAAAAAGTGAATAATTAAACAGGACAGATTTACTCTACCGTATCAAAATGTACCAAAAAAAGAAAAAAAAGAAAAAAAAATCCATACCATTATATTGATATTTCGGTGTATATGAGTTAGTGGTTTTTATTGTACATTATTGTAACTGTTAGATTAAAAATAAAAAAACAGGGCACACACAGTGCATACCTAAAAATTACCGTAATTAAATAATATTGTTTTTAATAATATTAATTTCCTATATTAAACATCAAACTTTATAAATAAAATCAATAGTCAACACTAATATTTAAAGATGGTTGATTGGTTGGTCTACTACTCCATCTAAACAAATATATTGATTAACTCAATTTATCACAATAATTATAAATTAGGATTTTTGTAAATTCATGTATGTAATTTTTATTAAATATTTACCACGATTGTTTAATAGTATATTACTTTTTTTTTGTATATTATCTAAAGATATGCATTTTTATTTGTAGAAAAATTACTTTCGTTATCAAAAAAAAATATCTTAGAAATTAATAAAAGAAGATTAGTTTAAAATTATTAAGGTTTATGTGGATTCAAAGTTTAAGACTAGTTCTAATATTATTGTAACTTAGTCTAATATTTTTACATTTTATCAAAAAAAATTCGATCACTAATTACATAAACACAATGACACAATTTTATATTTAATTTCATATAAATTACATTTACATTTAATTTCATATTAATTAAATTAAATTACATTTACTTTATTGATTTTTACAAAGTCCATAGACAAATATTCAATGGCAAATTAGAAATTTCATGATAAAATGAAGGGGAATATTTACACTAATAAATGTCGGATAACGGAAACATATCGTCCAAATTCCATAGCTCAAGATCGCCGTTTTCCTCAACCGTCGCAGAACCGATCTCCGACGTACCAACTCCACCAATAGCAAACCTTTGATCTTCCTCCACTTCCCTAATAAACCTCTCAATCTCCATCAAATCCACATTCTCTCCCACCCCGCAAGAGGTAGAAGAAGAACCCGTCCCCGTACCAAATTCCACCGGAAGAGCCGGTGCTTTTGCTAACGGTGGGGGTGGATCGACAGGTAATGAGGGAGGAAGAGGTGGTGGTGATTGTTTCTTATCAGGGAAGTTGAGTTTGGCCTTCCTCCCACGAATTCTTTTTGCCTCCTTGTCATAGGCTCTTGCCGCGTCTTCCGCAGTGGTGAAAGTCCCAAGCCAAACACGAACACCTTTCATCGGATCACGTATCTCCGCAGCCCATTTCCCCCACGGACGCCGTCGGATCCCTCTGTACTGGTTCTTCCTCTCCCTTTTCTTTCTCGGCACTTCATCTACACATCAAAAGAAATCAAGCAGAATTTAGAAAGAAAGAAACATTAAACAACCCAGAAAATGAAGAAATCAACCCGACCTTTCTCCGGATTGGAGTAAGCCGGTGAGATTAAGTGATCATCCTTGCTCCGCCGGAGAGGTATGAAATCGGAAATAATTGCGCCGCCGCACATAGCACACTTCCTGTCGGTGATTTGGTCAACTACTATACCTTGTTATTCTTCTTTTTTGGACTTCTTTTTATATATATAGAAGAAATAGCTAGCAAGCGAGCTGCTGGACCCGCAGGATGCGTTGTAATCAAGCTTAACTTGAAGTCATGGATGCTCTTTATTTAACACGTGGACTATTAACGTGTGCGGCAAGTCAAAGCAGCGGCTCACCAGATTGGAGTACATGGTTTTGACCGGTTACCGATATGGTTTTTTTGGTAAATTAAGTTGTGAGAAAATAAAATAATAATAAAATTAGAACAGGATTTTTAATTAATCAGACTCATTAATGTTTGAAGACATTTTACAGCTCTCATACCATGTAGCAGATCAGAAACAAAGGAGGGGTGATGTCCGATGATCGTCGGAACAAGAGAGGATGATTTTAGAAATCTATTGGACTTGTTTCATTAAAAATCAATGGGTAACTATTACATTGTGTTATGTGTATAGTTTGCATTTGTTATTTTGTGTATAAATTATAAAAAAAAACCTTGGTTATTACTTATTTATATTGGGTCAGTCTCTAGTGAAAATCATAAAAATGATAACTATATGAGAACTTTGCATCTTGACCCTTACATCTAAATCTAATGGTAATTTATATAGTTTATTTTTTACGGTCCGTATCAGGCAAGAAGGGTTTTTATGAGAACCCTCTACCATCACGGCCGTCCGTTTTATAAGAGCAGGACCGTCGATTTTTTTATGCAGTTACTTGTAGAGACAGTACCCGGTTGCATGCTACCTGCTGGGAAAAAAATTAAAATATTAGACACCGACATACAAGTACTAATAACTTAGTAGTAGGCAGTAGCTTACCTAGTAGATCTCCTAGTAAAATTCAAAAAAACATGTAAAATTTATTATCATTCAAAAAATATATAATTTTCAGTTCCACTCTCCCCTCCAAAAACCCTCTCATCCCTAGGCGATAAACCCATTTTCCGACAGCATTCGTCCGGTGTTCTTGTTTTTTTTGTCTGCGTCCTCTACATCGAACCAGAAATCTTCCCCTACGTGTTGTCATCTACGCTTCTACCGATCATCGTCCGTCCGCAAGAAACTATTGGGTACGTTTCCGTAGAAAAAATGGATACCCTCAAAATCTTCCAAAATGGTTTGGTCCCCCACTCTGTTCTTGTGCTGGCACTTCCAAGGAAGTATGGCAAAAGATTAGCCTCATGCACCCTTGCAATGCTCTGTCTGACCAGTGGTTGTTTCTTCACAAGCACAAGTAAGAATGGATCTTGTTAAAATGTATTAATTGATCTTTGCAGGTAATCGTGTTAGTGAAGCCATTGAGGATGACGAAGCGCACTCATCAACCGAGGTGATCAAGCTCGATGATTAGTGGAAGGCTAATGCTTGATTTAATGTAATAGTTGATGTAATATTGTAATGTTATTGGGCCGAAATTGTAAGACCCATCTGTAATATTGTAACATTAAAGTTGAACTCTAAAATATAAATACTTGGGTAAATAATTTACCCAAGTTTTCTTCTTCTAAACCTAAATCTTTCTCCTCTCCCAACAAAAGTCGACGGCTACTCCCCAAACCACACGTTTTCATGGTATCAGAGCTTTGTTAAGGGGGTAACGTCGACATCCAACACACAAGGCAAGGCAGTGCGTGTTTTTCCGCAACACGCACCGCTCACCTGCAGCTTGAGTTTTCTTTCCGTTCTGGTCTGTTTCTCGTTCTGTTCCGGGTTGCTGTTCCGAGTTGCTGTCGTCGTCGCGTGGAAGGTTCTAAGTTCGAGCTGCTGTCGTCGTCGTCGTCTTCATCCAGCAAGTCACGCGATTCCAGCACTCGATTTCCTGCAACGATTACAGAGTTTGCAAAATCAATTTAATATTATTTTAATATTGTTTATTTGGTTTACAAAATCGATTGCAATTGGATTTGTGAGTTACACTTGACACTGTGTAAAATCACGATTTGGGGACTGTTTTGAATTGAGTTGAAAAGATGGATGAAGAATCAGTTGAGGTAACTGTGGTATCCGATCTTCCGTTGAACCAAGACCGAAAGAGTATTTACTACGTCCATTCAAGCGATGCTCCGGGGCTGTTTTAGTCACTAAGAAGCTGATGGGGGAAACGAATTTCTTTTAGTGGCAATGTGCGATGAAGATCGCACTAGTGTCAAGACAGAAACTGGGATTCGCACTGAGCAGTATACCGAAATCGGCTGAGGGTACTAAAGATCGGGATGCATGGGAAAATTGCAACGGTTTGGTCATGTCTTGGCTATTCAATGCAGCAGAGCCTGAAATTGTAACGACATTGTTTTATATTGATTCTGCGGTAATAGCGTGGAAAGATCTGGAGGAACGTTACAAAATTGCAAACAAGCCCCAAATTTTCCAGATGAAGTACATTAGTAATATGTCCCAAGGTGAGGATTTTGTCTGTAGTTACTTTCAAAAATTAAAGAGTCTATGGGATCACTTAGATTCATGCATCAAGAAACCGATATGTACTTGTGGCAAGTGTAATGGTTTGAAACAGTTTTTTGATCTTGAGGCAGAAGATAGGGTCCTACAATTCTTACTTGGCCTTAATGAGGGTTTTATACCGATAAGGGGTCAGATGTTTTCGTCTAATGATGATATACCAAGTCAGATGCTTTCGTCTAATAAGGGGTTTTATTTAATGTGAATATTTCAAATGATATAAATTATTTAGATGAATGGATATTAGATACAGGTGCTTCAGCCCACATGTTAGGTAATAAAAAATTATTTCAGAATATTCATAGATCTAAAAATGCGATAATTGCTAGGTTGCCGAATGACACAATTAAGGAGATTAATATGATAGGAAATGTCAAAATTAGTAATGACATGTGTTTGAAAAATGTATGTTATGTTCCCGGATTTTCCGTAAATTTGATTTCCATTGCACAATTAGCTAAGACTAATGATTACAATGTCATTTTCAATGCAAAATCTTGTACCATTCAAGAAAGGAGTTCGAGCAAACTGATTGGGCAGGGTGAAGAAAGAAAAGGAGTTTATGTATTTTTGCAAAAGAAGATTGCTATGATCAATATAGTGACACTAGACATTTGGCATAGCAGATTGGGGCATGTCCCTAAAAACAAACTTCTTAATATTTTGAGTAATTATAATCATAAAACTATTTTAACTATTTCTGAATGTTACGTTCTTGTTGTTTTTTGGCTAAACTTATGAAATTGTCATTTCATGAAAGCAAGAGTTTTAGTATGAATGCATTTGATAAATTACATATGGATGTTTGGGGACCATTCCCAATTGAATCAATGGATGGTCATAAATATATTTTAACTGTTGTTGATGAATTCAGCAGGAACACATGGATTTTTTTGATGATTTCAAAAACAGATGTTTATGATAAAACATCCCAATTTTTAGGTTTCATCAGGAATCAGTTTCATGCAACACCAAAAATTATCCAATCGGATAATAGAGGTGAATTTGTAAATGATAAAATGAAAAGATTATTTTCAAGGCTTGGAATAAGTCACCAATTAACTTGTGCTTACACTCCACAACAGAATGGAGTGGCAGAAAGAAAACATCAACACTTGCTCCAAATAGCAAAAGCGATAAGATTTCAATAGAGAATACCCATTGAATTTTGGGGATATTGTATATTATGTGCGACACACATAATCAACAGATTGCCTTCAAAGCGATTGACAAAACACCATATGAAAAATTATACAAAACTAAACCAAACTATAATGATTTAAAAGTGTTTGGATGTGAGGCATACTATTATAACAACCACCAAAAGAACAAATTCGAAAAAAAGATCGAATCGTGGAGTTTTTGTAGGATACCCAAAAGGAGTAAAGGGATACATGATTTTTGATATTGATCTACAAAAATTAGTAATATCAAAAAAATGTGAGATTCGTTGAACACATATTCTCATTCAAGAGTATAAGCAAAAATGAAACAAAAGATAATGATTCTTTTACAACGAAAGAGATAATTCCTCAATATGAGGATTATTTTCACATCGATTATAGAATACGAGAATCAACATCTGTCATTCAAGGGGACACATGGAGTCCTAATCGAGAAATAAATGACAATATTGATCCAAGGACAACAACAACATCATTGGTAACTGAAATAAACATTGATCAGAATGATGATCAAAATAGCATGATTCCGATAAAATGCGCAAACAAATACCACGCTCTAGATGAAGCACATAATGAACAGAACAATGCATCTGGAATTGAAAAAAGTGAAGAAATAAATTCAGATGTGAATATTAGAAAAAATCCAAAAAGGAACTGTGGTGCGCCTAGTAAATATGACGATTTCATATGCTCCACAGTGACAAAAGAATGTAACACGAAACATCCAATTCGTGAGAAATTGATAGAGTAACGAAAAATTTACAATTAAGCATAAACAATTTTTGAACAAAATTGAAGGTCGACAAGAACCAAACACGTATCAAGAGGCAAATCAAAACCCCAAATGGCAAAGTGCGATGAATGAAGAACTAAAAGCTCTGGAGTTGAAAAAAATTTGGGAGTTAGTGAAATTACCTACAAACCGTAGATCAATTTGGTCGAAATGGGTATACAAAATTAAATATAAAAGTGATGGAACCATAAAAAGATACAAAGCGAGATTAGTCGTTAAAGGATTCTCACAAATAGAAAGAATTGACTATGATGACACGTTTGCCCCAGTTGCGAAACTGGTAACGGTGAAAACCATGATAGCCATAGCATCAATGAAAAAATGGGAATTACATCAGATGGATGTACATAATGCATTTTTACAAGGTGATTTAGATGAAGAAATATTCATGAAGCTACCTCAAGGATTACTGAATCAAGACGATATCAGAGTATGCAAACTTAAGAAATCGTTGTATGGTTTAAAACAAGCATCACGAAATCGAGATCAAAATTAATAGATATAAAGGTTGATCAATCAAATGTTGATCACTCATTATTTACATACAATGAAGGATCTAACATCACACACCTATTGGTGTATGTTGACGATATAATCATCACCGGAAATGATCATTCGATTATATTAAAGTTAAAAGAACAATTGAAAAAGGCTTTCCACATAAAGGATTTAGGAAAACTTAAATTCTTCCTTGGATTGGAGTTGACTTATTTGCCACAAAGCATACAAATAAATCAAAGAAAATACATATTAGACATATTGAAGGATTATGGACTGTTAGGATGTAGATCATCAGTCATTCCGATCGATAGAAATGTTAAACTGGATGATGATGAAGATTCAGAATTATTGAAAGATCCAACACCTTATAGAAGATTAGTAGGAAAATTAATTTACTTGTTGATCACAAGGGTGAATGTAACGTATGCAATCACAAAATTAAGTCAATATATGCAAAGCCCACGCAAATCCCATATGGAGGCAGCATTGAAAGTACTCAAGTGCCTGAAGGGATCACCTAGAAGAGGTTTGATGTACAAACATGACAATGAAATAGAAGTAATTGGTCATTGTGTTGCAGACTGGGCAGCATGCACGAAAACAAGAAAATCTATCACAGGATATTGTGTTTCATTAGGATCATCGCTTGTTTCGTGGAAATCCAAGAAGCAACCGGTGATAGCAAGGTGTTAGAATTATATAACTATGATGTATGATTATCCAAGTATGATTATCCAAATATTGAGATATGATAAGATATTTATGTATGATGACAATGTGCTTTATTGAAAGTAAATGACAATACAGATTTGTAAAGATTGGATGATTGCAGGATGTAAATACTGGAGATGATGAAGACGATTGACAGATCGGATGAATGATCTCCAGATGAAGAATAAGTTGGACTAGATGATTTGAATTCCAGATGACAGATTACAGATTCCAGAGAGCAGATTGAAGAAGATAGAGATGGTGATTTGGGACCAAGAACTTGAATCCAAAACCTTGAGGTTAAGTTGTGATGATTCATACTTATAGAGGTAGAGACCCAACGGCTATAAGGGTTTAGGTGGGTTTGGTTGGTGTGATTAATTATGGTAATAAATTGGATTAGGAAATGGATATATTAGGGAGTAATATATTAGGAAGTAGGTGTATATTGGAAATGATGGTGTTAGCTATTAAGTGATAGGGTATTATATATTTTACAGGTACTAGAGGGTAATTTTCACAATAATTCTAATAGCCCCCCTCGAAAATAAGGCCATAAGCTACTAAGGTTTGGACTGGTATTTGGGTTATGGGCTTATATTTGGATATATAGGTGTGGATATTCGGTTATTCGGATATATGGGTATATGGGTTTATTGGGTTAGGTTTATTGATGTTCCTATAAAAGGCGTGTGTGTGTGGGGGGTTTCTCTTTGAATTTTGTCGATTGGTGGTCCTAGGGTTTTTGATTTGGCGAGAGTCGTTTCGCTTCACAGGTTTTCTTCCCTTCCTTCTCCTTCTTTGATTTTATTTTCTGTTCTTCCTTGATGTATGTTCTTCATTCCGAGTTGCATAATGTTCCCATTACTGGTTTTGTGAACATGTCAGCTACATTCATTCTCGAGTCTACTTTGTCTATCTTCAAATTTTTTTTCCATGATTTTATCGCGCACTGTGTGAATGTCGATCTCGATGTGTTTTGTTCTTTGATGTAGTACTGAGTTCTTTGCTATTGCTGCTGCAGAGTTGCTGTCCGTGTAAAGTATTGGAGTTTCATTCTTGTAAGTTCCGATTTCTTTTAGTAGATTGATGATCCATGTTATCTCGCAACTTGTATATGCTAATGCCCTGTACTCCGTTTCTGCTGATGATCGAGCAACTGTGTGTTGTTTTTTTGTTTGCCATGATATTAGGGATCCCCCAAGGAAGATGGCGAACCCAGTTGTTGATCTTCTTGTTGAAGGACATAATGCCCAATCAGAGTCTGAGAAGGCTCTTAATCCTGAAGTGTTGGACCCTGAGAAGGAGATAGCAAAACCAGGTGATTGTTTAATATATCTTAGCACTTTATGTGCTGCATTTAAGTCCTTTTGCCTTGGTTTGACCATGTTTTGGCTTAGTGTATTTGCTGCATATGTTATGTCTGGTCTTGTCACAGTTAGGTACAATTTTCCTACTATGCTCCTGTATTGTGTGGCATCCTCAAGTTCTCTTTCATCACTCTTTTTTTTGTTGTTTTCTTGTGTTTTCTTTGCTGGTGTAGTTGTTGGTTTTGAATTTAGATACCCAGTTGATTCTAACAGATCTAGTATATATTTTCTTTGTCCCACATATATTCCTGTTTGTGCATAGGTGAATTCTAATCCTAAGAAGTATTTAAATTTTCCTAGATCTTTTATGTTGAAAAAATTTGCCAATTCTATTTTTGTTTTATTTATTTGGTTAATGTTATTCCCTGTGACCAATAGATCGTCTACATAGGTTTGTTCTTCTTTTATGAAGAGTGTATAGTCTGTTTTGGTTTGTTTAAAACCTATTATTTGCAGTACACTGTTTAGTTTATGGAACCACATTCTAGAAGCTTGTTTAAGACCATATAGGGAGGATTTCTTTAGTTTGCACACTAGGTTCTGTTCCTTTTGGTTTTTGATTATTAGGCCTTGGGGAATTTTCATGAAGACTTCTTCATCTAGGTCTCCATGTAAGAAGGCATTTTGGGCATCCATTTGGTGTAGATGCCATCTGTTTTGGGCGGCTAAGGCTATTATTGTCCTTAATGTTGTCATCCTAGAGACTGGTGCAAAGGTGTCAGTGTAGTCTATTCCTTCAACTTGGTTGTATCTTTTTGCTACCAGTCTGACCTTGTGCCTTTCTAATGTTCCATCTGAGTTGAACTTTGTTTTGTATACCCATTTGTTGCCTATTGCTTTCTTACCTTCTGGTAATTCTACAATTTCCCAAGTCTTGTTTTCCTTTAATGCTTTTAATTCTTTTTCCATTGCTTCACACCATTTTGAGTCCTTTATTGCTTGTGTGTATGATTTTGGTTCTTTTTCTTTGTTTATTTCTGTTAGGAAAGCATTGTGTTTTTCTGATAAGTTGTCATAGGATATGTATTTTTCTATTGGGTATTTTGATTTGTTTGCATTGTAGCATATGTAGTCTTCCAGAATTTTAGGCCTTTTTGTTTCTCTGTTAGGCCTTTGTGGTGGTTGTTCTGGTTCTTTTCTTTTGCTTTGTGCAGATGGTTCTGTTGTTTCATTTGTTGTGTAATTTATGTCTTCTATTAAGGGTGGATTTATGAATTCTTTTTCTTGTTGATTTTTGAAGGGGAAGATTGTTTCGTAAAAGGCTACATCTTTATTTATAAAGATTGTTCTTTTTTCTAAGTCTAGGATTTTGTATCCCTTTGTTAGTGTTGTGTAACCAAGGAACACTCCTTTTATTGCTCTTGGTTCAAATTTGTCTGAAATTTTATTGTTCTTTGCATAGCATAGGCATCCAAAGACTCTTAGGCTGTTGTACTTTGGTTCTTTGTTAAATAGAATATGGTATGGTGTTTCGTTTTGTATGACAGGAGAGGGTGTCCTGTTTATTAGGTAGCTTGCCGTTAATATGCATTCTCCCCAGTATTTTATTGGTGTTTGGGAGTGAAACATTATGCTTCTGGCTACATCTAGTAGGTGTCTATGTTTTCTCTCTACAATAGAGTTTTGTTGGGGGGTGTATGGACATGTTAATTGATGTCTTATGTCATGTTTTGCTAAAAATATCTTGAACTCTTGGGATTGGAATTCAGTTCCATTGTCGCTCCTTATGGTTCCTATTTTTGTTTTAAAATGGTTCATTGCTTCTATTGTGAAATTTATGAAGATTTCACAAGTGTTTCTTTTGTTCCTCATTAGTATTGTCCATGTTGCCCTAGAAAAATCATCCACTATGGTCATAAAATATTTATGTCCTTTATGGGTTGGTTCTTTGTAAGGGCCCCATAGGTCTATATGTAGCAATTCAAAAATTCCTGAGGTTTTAGTATTGCTAGAAGGAAAAGAGAATCTAGTATGTTTTGCCATTGGGCATTCATTACAAATTACATTCTCTAATTTTGGTAAATAAGCAATGTTTTTCCTAATTAAATCATATGTAATCTGGGATGGGTGTCCCAGTCTCTTGTGCCATATGTTTGCTGATGGTACCCTGTTGACAGCATATGACCTTGAGTGTTCCAGGTCTTCTTTTCTTCCATTCAGCATGTAGAGTCTATCGATCCTTTTACCCATAGAAATCAATCTCATCTTCGAATCCTGTATCAAACAATGATCAGGATGAAATGAGAAACTACATTTTAACTGTTTTGTAAGTTTGGTTATTGATATCAAATTTACATTGAAGTCAGTAATCTGTAGTACATTGTGTAATGTTAACAGATCATCTATTTTGTAATTCCCAATGTATCTCACAGTTGTTATTTGTGAGTTTGGGAGGTTTACAATGATAGGTTTTACTAATGCCCTTTTTTCACTTAGTGTGATGGCTGGTCCACACATGTGATCTGTGGCTTTACTGTCTATTATCCAGTCAGTGGTGTTCCTAGTTTTTGTATTGAAACAGAGTGATTCTTGGGACTTACCATTGTGGTTTGGGTTCATGTTCATTTCTGATTGTGCTTGTGCTCTGCCCATATGCACAAAATGTTTTTCTTCTCCTGCTTGATGATTTTGATTTTGGTTGAGGAGGCACCTTAGCTGTTCCATTATGTACTGGTTGCTTCGATTCCCATTATGGTATTCAGATTGACTGACGTTGTTATTTTGATATCCATTGTTCCAGTTGTCGTTTTCAGTTGTGTAATATTCCTGGTTCATTTCTTCCATTGTGTAGTTGTTTTCATTTTCCTGCCACTGTTGGTTTTCAACCTCCTCAGAGTAGCTGTTGTATCCCCTGGTTTGTGGTCTAAAATTGTTGTTGAAATTTCTGCCTCTTTGATAGTTGTGACCTTTAGTTGGTTGTCCAGGTGGTCTGAAAGGTCTTCTCTGTTGATTGAATTGTGGTTGGAAAGATGGTCTGGGATTTTGTTGATTATTTCCATATGCTGGTCTCTCTGTAGGGTAACCATGCAATTGGTAGCATGTATTGATTGTGTGTCCTGGCCTTTTACAGCCAGTGCAGTAAGGCCTTTCATTCTGTGGCCTTGGTGGTCTGTAAGGTGCTTGTGCCAGTAGTGTTGTTGCCGATTCTTTTGGTGTCTCCATATCCTTTGTTTGTTCATCTTGGGTCACCATTGAATATGCTCTGTTTAGATCTGGCTGAGGATCCATTTGCATTATTTGTCTGCTTAATTGTTTGTAAGTCTCATTTAGTTCATTCAAGAACTTTATGAGTCTTTCTTCTTGTATAACTTCCACACTTTTTCTGCTCATGTCGTATTCATTCCATAATTTTGTCAGTTTTGTGTAGTAGTTGCAGACTGAATCTTCTCCTTGCGTGAGATTCATGATTTTTACTTGTAATTGAAAGACTAGTGGTCCATTTTGTATGTGGAACCTTGCTTTTAATTCCTTCCACAATAGATGTGCTGATTTATAGAAGATAAAGGCTGGAGAGAGTTCTTGACTCAGTCCGTTTAGTATCCAAGACCTTACTAGAGCATCAGTTGCTTTCCATTTCTCGTATTCTTTCTCATTTGTTTGTTCAGGAGCGGGTATTTCACCTGTTAGAAATTTTTCTTTGTTTTTGGATTCCACAGCTATAACAAACTGTGCATTCCAAATGTTCCAGTTGTTTCCATCCATTTTGAATGGTACTAACTGGATTCCTGGGTTGTCTGAATATGTTGGGATAACATTTTCATTTGACATTTTGTTTCTGAAAAATAAATAAATGCAGATGATCATAATAATGCTGGAAAATATCAGGATATAGGTGGTGTTGCTATGGAATGTATTGATCATGTGGTGGTGCCAAGACAGTTTCCTGTTTATCAACCTCCTTTTGATCCTGTGGCTTGGAAGAATGCAGCTTGGGCTGGAAGAGTGTTTGAAGACCCTAGGAGCTGGTGGGTTGAGTATATGAGAAATAATGAGGATCCTGATTTTGTGGATGACGATCCAGATCAGAGACCACAGCCACTTGACAGTGATCCTGATGATGAAGAGCCTGATGGTTTTGATGAAGACTGGAATGTTGATAAGGGAGCTGGTGGTGTTTATGGACTAAGTGATGATGAGAAGGCTAGAGAAAGTGAAGACTACTGTATTTTTAAATGTGAGGAAAATGACTGTGTGAGGGTGCTGAGGCGTAGGAGGTGGAAGGCACGGTTGAGAGCTCACTATAAGGACAAGGCTCTGGACCTTGGAGTTTGGGATGGGGAGTATCCTCCTCGTCTAATGATGAGTCCTTAGTTGAATATTTAAAAAAACTAACTTTTCTGAAACCTTTCTGACAACTTGTGAACAAAAAATTACTGGGAAGAAGAAAAAAATATGTGAAATGTGTGCCAAGTATTGATATAGGATAAAAATTATTTGAAATGAAAAAGAAATGCTGAGTATTTGAAAAATAATGCGATGAATGTATTATACTGTGATGAATATTCTCTGATTTTCCTTTTAGGTGTGAAAGTTGAAAATATGGCTGATAAGGATTTGAACTTTCCTGATGTGAAAAGTTCTGTTGATATGGATGCTATATTGGATAGTATGGATGATGTATGAAGTGATTCTACTTCTACTATGAGTTTGGACAATATCAAACAGTTATCACAACAAATCACTGATAGAATTAATCGTATGGATGGTGAGATTGATCCTGATTATGGATTGTTTCTCTTGATGAAGCTGAAAAGGGAGGCTGATCTTGTGATCAGGAAGTAGACTAAAAAAAATTTTAACTTATGGAAGAAAACTTTATCTTAAAAAAACTATTTGTTGTATGATTAGTAAGATCTTTTACTGCTCTGATACCATGTTAGAATTATATAACTATGATGTATGATTATCCAAGTATAATTATCCAAATATTGAGATATGATGAGATATTTATGTATGATGACAATGTGCTTTATTGAAAGTAAATGACAATACAGATTTGTGAAGATTGGGATGATTGCAGGATGTAGATGCTGGAGATGATGAAGACGATTGACAGATCGGATGAATGATCTCCAGATGAAGAACAAGCTGGACTAGATGATTTGAATTCCAGATGACAGATTACAGATTTCAGAGAGCAGATTGAAGAAGATAGAGATGGTGATTTGGGATCAAGAACTTGAATCCAAAACCTTGAGGTTAAGTTGTGATGATTCATACTTATAGAGGTAGAGACCCAACGGCTATAAGGGTTTAGGTGGGTTTGATTGATGTGATTAATTATGGTAATAAATTGGATTAGGAAATGGATATATTAGGGAGTAATATATTATGAAGTAGGTGTATATTGGAAATTGTTGGTGTGAGGGTTCGCTGGAGCTAGCTCACCGTCCAACCTAGTACAAGTGTCTCTCTCTTAGAATTATCAACCCCCTCCCCAGTTGGACCAGGGGAGGTATTTATAGCCTTCACTCGCTGTCCTTGGGCCTCGTGGGCTCGTACGGCGGGCCAGGGGCCCGGGGCCGTCCGCCCCCCTTTCGCCCCCACCCACCTTCATTAATGCTCCTCGGTTCTCGGGCCCATCCTCCTTTCCTTTCCTATAAATAAGCTGCTTGAGTCTCCTATCTTTTGCATCACCTCTCTTTTCCGCTATGAGTGTTCGAGATATCCTCGAGGAGTATGGTCGCGAAATGCAGCTTCAGCATGCCACCTGGGCCCAGTGTTTACTGTCGCCTGCTGGTGTTCCCAATAGTGTGGCCGTGGCCGAGACTCAGCGCCTCAACGCCGTGTTGATCGACGTCCACCGTCGCCTCTCCCAGATTCGCCGCTCCGACATTCTCGCAGAACTTCCTCCCGTCACCTACCCTGATACCTCGGGCTCTGCTGGCACCCCGCGTGCTTTCCGCGCGCAAGGTACGATCGTCGCCCCCGCTGCTGTCGCCGACCCTGCTCCTCTGCCAAGGCGTCGTCGGCCGCGCGGCCCTCGTCGTTCCCGTGGGTCTTCGTCCCTCCCGGCTAATGACCTGCGTCACTTCCTGTCGGGGTCCTCGAAGCCGGCCCGTTAAGCCTGTCCGGGGGACGATCGCGACCACGTTCATCCGGGTTGTGGGTTTGCCTTCAAGGGACGATGTCTGGGGCGCGCCTCGTTCTTCTTGTCTCCTATTTCTTTTTTGTATCCGGATTAGCTGTTGTTATGCGTTGTGTATTTTTTCCCGCCGTACCACCGGCCGTTGTAACACTTGCTTTAATTTAATGAAAATGCCTTCGTTTTTTTTTCTTTCGTTTTGACTGTCTTCGCACGTCCGTGCAGATTCGCGCTTCTCGGCGTCTTCTGTCGACGTTGCCCGCATCCTTCTCGAGCTCTGCCCTCGTCCGTCGCGACGGGTCCCCCTTTCGCCGACTCGGGCGTCGGCTCGTTACGTCGTCTCGTTGGTGGGGTCCGCCTGTGGGCCCGTCTGGACACCCCCACCACGTTCCTCCTGCATCGCTCGGCCGTTGGACACCGCCGAGCCTACGTCGGGCGTTTCTCCCCCGCCTCGTCGCCCGCGTCGATCCCTGGCTTTCACCCTGCCCTCCGATGGACCGGCTCCTGGGCTCCCTCGGGGGCCCCCCGGCCCATCCGATCCTGACCAATCCAGGTACGCGACGCTTCGTCTTCCGCGCCCCCTTGAACCCTTATATAAACCTCCCTTTGCCTCTCGCGACTGACTCTTTCTATCTTTTTTTTTCTCCGACCTTCTCCCTCCCCAGGTTGCTAATGGCCTCCGCTTCCTCCTCTGACTGCGTCCAGGCCGCGGCCGGCGCCCGCACTCTGGCCTCGTCGCTTTTCGTCGCCCCTACCAGCAAGAATCCATTATCCACCGTCGGGGTCGACATGATCCGGGAGGCGTTGGCGAAGATGGGACAATCGGATCTGCCTTTTGTCGAAGCCGGTGACCGCCTTGCCTCCGATCCGCCGCCGGGCATGGTCGCCCTTTACACGCCTTTCGCTGACGCCGGTCTCGTTCTCCCGCTTCCCCCTCTGGTGGCCGAGGCGATGCACGTCTGCGGTGTCGCAATCTCCCAGTTTCCTCCGGCCGCCATCGACCGCCTGATGATTTTCGACCTTCTCTTGCGTCGAGCCGGCTGCCACGTCTGCCTACAGGTCTTCCTGATATGGTTCACGATGACCTCCATGACCACCGACCCCCGCCGCGTGCTAGTCGCTCAGAGATCCAGCGGCGCCCTCTTCGATCAGCTGGTCGACCGGTCTCACCACTGGCGGGACCGCTTCTTCTTCGTCCCCGTCAGCGCCCTTGGGTCGTCGGAGTCGGACGCGGACGTCCTCACACGTTGGGATTTGTTGACGTCGTTGAAGACTCGGACCGCCGCACCTGCTCGAGATAGCCTGGACCCCATGGCCGCTCTCACCCAGGACGTTCTTGTCGAGATTTACCGCCATGGGCCCGTCAATGCCCGGACGCTGGCCTCCACCTAGGCCTACGACGACCATATGGCGTTGCCTGTGAAGGCGCCCTATTTTCGGGACGGCCCGTCTCGGCGTCCGAAGAAGAGGTCGGTCGACGAAATGCAGTTCGAGGCTCCCGCTACTTCTCCTCCCGTCGACACTCCCAAGGTCGTGCCTGACGCTTCTGCCGGTTCGGACGCCGTCCTTCGAGACACCCGGTCTGACCGTCGACAAAGGAAGAAAGCTCGAGCCGAGAAACGTAGGTCGATCGCCACTGCCATGGGGCCGGTCCTTATTGAGGATTTGGACTCTTCCGAAACCAGCCACTCTGATCTTCCGCCCAGTGGGGCCCTTGACCACCTCTTTCTGTCCGGGTCGGATCCCGAGCTCTTGGATACCGAGCCCTTTAAGACTGTCATGCGGGATTTCCAGCAGACGTTCAACTGCTGCACTGCCCCCGTCGATCCTGCGTCTTCCTTGCCGCACTTTGGTGGGATCTTCAAACAGAGACTTGCGGACGTTCGTGCCTGTCTGACGCCCGAGGATGAATTTATTCGACTGCGCGCCCGTCCTCCTTCGGCCGTCGACCTCGACCTGCACCATCAGCTGCTGCAACTTTCGGTCCTTTCCCAGGTTCGGCTGGAACAGGGCGCTGAGCTGAACGAGGAGCTTCAGTGAGTGCGGGCCGACCTTGTTGCCGCGAGGACCGACCTTGTTGCTGTGAGGACCGAGCTGGACGCGGTCAAGCGTGAACGGGATCTCCTGACCGCCGACGTGTGCCGGGCTGCGGAGGAAGAGAAGGCTCGGGCTGCTGCCGCGGCGAAGGTCGCGAAGGACGTTCAGGACGCTTTTGTCAAGGCCTTTGTTCCCG
>LFYR01000731.1:81913-96472 GCA_001185155.1 Zostera marina | reverse complement strand
ACTCCAAACGCAGCGGTTTCTGGAAAGGTTACGTGCACGGACGCCAGATGAGCTCGCTTGTTTACCCGCCCCTGTCGCGCGCCGTTGTGCCCCGGAGCCGTAACGAGTGGGCCGGCTGGGAAGAGACGGGCGTTCCCACCTATCAGCCTCCCGTGGATGTGAGCGATAGCGATGAGCAAGATCTTGAGGCTGACTTCCCCGACTACGTGGACCCTCCCCTTGAGTAGTCGGCCCATAGCGCATGTTTTTTTTTTCGTACGGGAAGAACGATTATCCTTGTATTGTAATAACTTTTTTCCTGCTTTTTTACTTACTTGTTTTCTCTCGCTTTTTTCTCGGCCGTTGATCCGCTTGCCTTGGCTCGGCCGTCGGTCGTTTTCCTCTTCCTTTAGCTTTCATTTCCCTACTTTAACTTTCGCTTTCGCCCTTCCTCTTCCTTCAATCATTTTACTTGTCTTAGAGAAGCGGCCTAGGCCCTTCGGACGTTCCCGTGTGGCCTTTCGGCCCCAGGGACCTTCCGTTGGCCTTTTCGGCGGGCTTCTCCGGTTTTCGTTTGCTCGGGGAAACGGCCTGGGCCGTACGGATTGTCTCGTGTGGTCGTCCGACCTTGAGACTTTTCCGCCGGCCTTTTCGGCGGGCTTCCCCGTTTTCTTTTCATTAATGTTCTTTAAATGGATGCACTCCGGGTGCTTTTTATTGGGCATCACGTGCCGTGGTCGGGGGGCGCCCGACGTTAAACAAGGTACAATAGGGGAAGCTGTCTCGCGCGCGTTCCGCTTTACCGTTTGTACTTCTCCAAGTTGTCGGCATGCCACGTCCTTTCTATCTCCTGCCCGTCCTCGTACCCCAAGCGAAAGATGCCCGGCTGAATCTCGTCCGTGATGACGTACGGACCCTCCCATCTTGCTGATAATTTCCCCTTTGTCTGGTCGACTCCCGTTACCTTGGCGTTTCTCAACACCAAGTCCCCTGGTGCTAAATTCTTGTCGGCCACTCTTTCATTGTGGTACCTTGCTACCCTTCGTTTGTAAGTGAGGTCCTTGATGGACGCCTCCTCTCTCCGGCTCTCTAGATGCTCCCTTTCTAGAAACATCGCCTGGTCGTTCGTGCCCGACTGGAACTGCTCGATGCGCGCGGTTGGCCACACCAGTTCGGATGGTGCTACGGCTTCCATCCCGAATGCGAGGGCGAAGGGGGTCTGGCCCGTGGGCGTCCGGATGGTCGTGCGATACGCCCACATGGTTTCCGGGACTAGGTCCGCCCAGTTTCCCGGGTGTTCGCCCACCTTCCTTTTCAGGATCGATGTTATCATTCAGTTCGTCACTTCTACCTGTCCGTTTGCCTGCGGGTGGTAGACCGGTGCGAAGCTTAACTTGATCCCGCTGTCCTCGCAGAATTCTCTTAACTTCTTTCCCGTGAACTGCGTCCCGTTGTCCGTTATTATCTGGATCGGGACCCCAAACCGGCAGATGATGTTTCTGAAGACAAAGTTCAGCACATTCTGTTCGCTGATCGTATTCGTAGCCTCCGCTTCGGCCCACTTTGTGAAGTAGTCGACCGCTACGAACAAGAACTTCCTTCCTCTTGAGGCGGGTGGGAACGGCCCTACTATGTCGATTCCCCACCTTGCACTACAAGAAATCCGACCTTGTATGGCGGTCTTTAGATGGCGGAAATCCGCCATCTAAAGTGATCCTCGGCGGAAATCCTCCATCTAAAGACCGCCATCTTGGACACCGTCATTAAAACCCCTAAACCGCCATCTAAAGACCGCCATTTATTATTCATCCCCATTTCCCACCAAAAATAGTATAGATGGCGGAAATCCGCCATCTAATCTGAAAATTTTGGCGCGAATTGAAAAGTTTTAGATGACGGAAATCCGCCATCTAAAATATGGCGCGGGAATAGTTTGGCGCCAATTCATTGATGGCGGTTAATTTCATTGACTCGGTAACTCTCCGTGACGCGTCCAAACATCGTAATGTTTCAACCAACCATTTATGAAAATATGCTTCCTCATCTCCTTTATAGGAATCACTTCACTATTCGTGCAGGACGAGCATGGACAAGGTAAATAACCTTCTGGGTGAGTCGAATTCGAAATGGCGAAATTAGTGAAAGCTGTTAACCCTTCGCCGTATTCTTTCGAAAACCGATCTAAACTCAATCAAGCTTTATCGGGTACTTTCATAACGTTCGACATTATCCTAAAAATTTAAATTTTTATCGAATTATAATTAATTAGATAAAAATTATTAATTTGACTATTACAATATTAGTTATAGTTCAAATTTTTGGGAAAATCTAGCTAATTATTGAACTAGGTATGTAATCTAGCTAGTTCAATTTTTTATAGGCCGGTGATGGATGAACCGGGAGATAAAACCGGAAAGCATCTTGGGGATTGGGTGGTAGAGCGGCTTCCTACGAGGTAATTGCTTCACTCTACGTGACATTTCTTAAAATCTAAAAAAATATTAAATTAATTAATTTAATATTTTCTTAACAAAAAAATAATTAATTATTTAATCAATACATGGAAAACTAATGATTATTATCTCATTTTAAAATCATTCAATTTAATAATTTTTCATTATGATTTCTATAATTTCATGCAAATTATATTCATTAACATTTCAATTTAATAATTACTAATTAATTAACAAATTTTTAATTTCAGGCAAATTAATCATTAACACTTCAATTTAATAATTACTAATTATTTAAAAAAATAATAATTTCATGCAAATTTATCATTATTATTTCAATTTAATAATTAATTAAATAATTTCAAATTAAAATGATCATATATAATTATTTCATGCAAATATTTCATTATTAAAAAATTAATATTTAATAATTGTCAATCAATTAATAAAATACTAATTATTCTTATTTCATTTGATAATTAAAATGATAATTTAATAATTTATTGTAACAACAAATTAAATAATTTGAAAATAAATTAATTATATAAAATTATATAATTTTTACCGCAAATTAGATTTTCTTCAATCCAAAACTTACTTCAATCTTGATTTTAAAAAACCTATAAAAAATCAAAAACACATTAAATATTTTATTTAAAATTTAAATTATTTAAAAACATAAAATAATTACAACATATTTATTTCATGCAAATAATTAATTAAGATATAGATTCATGTAAATTTTAATTAAATTGATATTTAATTACAATTATTTATATAATTTAAAAAATTAGTTGATTAAATAAAAATTTTAATTATTTTCTGTTTGAAAAAAATACGATAACTAATTATTTCAAAACATTATATTAATTAATTAACTATTACAAAATTAAGTTATAAACAGTAATTAAAAAATTTTATTAATTATTTATAAACAGTAAATAAAATAATTATATAATTAATTATTTTAAACAATATGTTAATTAATCAATTAAAACTTCTTTTAAATTATTTTAAAATAATAAATAAAATAATTTTTTAATAATTTATTCATTATTTTAAAATCAGTATGTTCAATACAAAATATAAAATTATTTAAAGTATTGATAATTACAAAATTATTTATATTATTAATCAAATAATATTTAAATTATGTACAAACAGTAATTATTTAGTTAAATTAATCAATAATTATCTAATTAAATTAAATTCTATATTTAAATAATTATTTATTTATATTATTTATTTATTTTATTTCTAAACTTTAAATTAAATATAAAACAGTAAAATTAATAAAAAATACCAACAAAAAATTTGTAATTCATAAAAAAACGATTTCTAAAATATTATCCTAACCCTAAATCGAACCCAAAACCCATTCTAAAATATAACCATTTTCAAATAAAACAAAGTGAAATAAAACCCTTCTCACCAAGAACGGCGACGGGATCAAATCAGGACGGAGGTGGTGGCTAGCGGAGACGACCTTCGAAGCGGAGTCGGCTACCAGATAATCAAATAAGTAAATTTCATTATGATAATCAAATAACATATCGCAAAATTAAACCGTATAAATAAAATTATACCCAAACAACACATACAAATTACCATCATGATCAACATCAATAAAGTTAATAACAAACATCAACAAAGTTTCCATTATTTAATCTACAACATAAAATTTTATCTTAATAAACAAACCATCAACAAACAATTCCAATGTCTAAATCATTGAAATTAAAACAATATGAATTTCTTAACATATCATTCAAATTCTTATGAAATCATTGAAATTCTTAACATATAAAAAACCAAACATGAAAATTTCTTATTCATACATCAAAAACCCAACAAACGATAACTTACTATAAAAACATCAAACTAATTACAATCAACACAATAACTAAAAAAACATAAATCAAACCCATAAATCAACAACACGATAACTAAACACTTATCAAAAACACGATAACTAAACAAATTTCTTTCCTAAAAAAATACTATTTCAAACAATATTATTTCAGATACTAAATCAACAGCAAACAATACTATTTCATTCATACATACATTCAAACAATACTAAATCAACATATACATACATTCATTCAAACATCTAAACAGAAAATACATTCACTCAAAATAGGAGATTGCAATATTAAAACCAATATAAAATAAAGATTGAAAACCAATTCAAAACCAATGTGGTGATTGCAATATTGAAATACAAAGATTGAAAAATCAAAAATTGAAATACAAAAATTGATTAAAAACGAAAATACAAAGATTGAAATACAAAGATTGAAATACAAAGATTTAAATACCTTCACAGGAGAAAACTAGACCGGCGGGAGGGAAGGACGACCGACAGCGAGGAACGACGGCGAGCAACGACGGGGCAGGCAGGGAGGCAGCGGCGATTTCTTCAATTTCAGACAGAACAACGCGTTCTGTCGATTTGGGGTTTTTAATAAACCCCAAAACTTACATTACACTTAAGTGCCGCCAGCACTAAAGTGAAAGTCCGCCCAATCGAAATTTGGGCGGGCTTTTTCCGCCCGAGTCCCCGAATACTTAAGATGGCGGATTTCCGCTATCTTAAGTCAATTTAATCGGGTAATCGGGTTATTGTTTGGGGGAGATTCGAAATTTTGGGCGGGATAGTTTAGATGGCGGAAATCCGCCATCTAAACACCGCCATCGAAAATAAAATGAAACCGCCGTCGAGCCAAAACGTTTCCTCGGCGGACTGAAAGAATAGATGGCGGACATCCGCCATCTAAACTATTGAAGTATTGATGGCGGAAATCCGCCATCTAAAGGCCGCCATACAAGGTCCTTTTTTTTGTAGTGTTGCGAATGGCACTGGTGTCGTTACGGCCTTCATCATGGTGGACGGCCGTCTTTGGACGTTCGAATGCCTCTGACACACATCGCATCGACCGACGATCTCCTCTGAGTCCTTTATCGACTCGGGCCAGTAATACCCTTGCCTGGCTACTTGCTTCTCCAGCGCTCTGCCGCCTTGGTGTGCTCCGTTCGCCCCTTCGTGTAGGCTTCGTGCGATGGCCTTACCATCCTCACGCGGGACGCATAGCCGCAGGGGGGCCTCTTCCGCCGCCGACCGTCGGTACAATTTGTCCTGGGCCACTACAAACCAGACCGCTCTGTTCCTTAGCTTCCTGGCCTTCATTGGGTCTGTTGGCGCTTCGCCTACCATTATGAACCTCGTGATCGGCGTTCTCCAGTCCCCTGACGTTATCACCCCGCACGCTCTGGCCGGCCCGTGGTCGCTTGTCGTCGTTGGTCGTTCTTGGTTCTCGATCCGGATCCACCTTCCCTCCGTCTTTCCTGGGGACGCTCCCAGTTTGGCCAGCGTGTCGGCCTCCCCATTGTATTCTCTCCCTATTTGGGAGATCCTCCATTCTTTGAGCTTGCCCAAGGCCGCTCTCGTCTCGGCCACATAGCTCGCCATTGAGTCTTCCTTGGACACGAAGTCTCCCCTGACTTGGTTGGCTACGAGCCGGGAGTCCGTGTGGAAGTGCACCTTGGACGCGCCTAGCGCGCGAGTTAGCCTGATCCCCGAGAGGAGGGCTTCGTACTCTGCTGCGTTGTTGGTCGCTCGGAATTCGAAATGGATCGAATATTCGATTTTCTCTCCCGTCGGGGGTGTGACCACGACCCCTGCGCCGCATCCGCTACTGCTGGACGACCCGTCTACGTGGGCCGTCCACCACTGTTCGTCTGCCTTCTCGCCTTCTCTTGGGGCCAACTCAGCCATGAAGTCCGCCACCGCCTGTCCCTTAATTGCCCTTGCCGGCACGATTACCAGATGGAATTCGCTAAGTTCCATGGCCCACTTGGTTAGTCTTCCCGAGACGTCCGGCTTCTGCAGTAGTTGCAGTAGTGGGTAAGTTGTTGGGATCGTGACCGTGTGGGCGTGAAAGTACGGTTTTAGCCTTCGGACTGCCGAGACCACCGCCAGGGCTAGTTTCTCGATTTCCGGGTATCTCTCCTCCGCTCCTACCAATGACCGGGAATGGTAGTACACTGGCCTCTGTGTGCCTCCCGTTTCCGAGATCATCAGGACTGCGCTAACGGCCGTCCCCGAGCATGCTACGTACATGGTGAGTGGTTCTCCCCTTGTTGGTGGGCGGAGCGTCGGCAGGCTCGAAAGCTGAAGCTTGAGTTCTCTGACCGCCGTCTCGCATTCGTCTGACCATACCACCCTGGGTCCCGGGTTCCTTAACAACTGGAAGAAAGGTTTCAAACGATCTGCCGTCCTTGGCAGAAATCTGCTCAGCGCCGCCACCCTTCCATTCAGCTTCTGGATCTCCTTCAGCGTCCGCGGGGGGTTCATAGCCATCACGGCCTCCACCTTCTCTTCTCTTGGCTTGATTCCTTCGGGTGTAATTCGGAAACCCAGGAAATGCCCCTCCTTGACTCCGAACGCGCACTTTTTGGCTTTTAGCCTAAGCCCTGCCCTTCGGATGCTGGCGAAGGTTTCTTCTAAATCGGCCAGGTGCGTTTCGTCCTCCTTCGATCGGACGAGTATGTCGTCCACGTACACCTCCACGTTCCTATCTATCTGCGCCTTGAATATCTTATCCATTAGCCTCTGGAACGTCGCCCCGGCGTTGCGCAGGCCGAACGGCATCACTCTGAAGCAAAACGTGCCCATCTCCGTGATGAACGACGTCTTCCCGTGCCATGGGCACTTGGTTGTACCCCGAGTGTGCGTTCATGAAACTCAGCATCCCGCACCCGGAGCTCTGGTCTACCAGCCGGTCCACCGACGGCAGTGGGTAGCTGTCCTTGGGACACGTTTTGTTCAGGTTGGTGAAGTCGACGCACATCCTCCACCCCGAGTCTGCTTTCCTTACCATCACCACGTTGGACAGCCAGGCGGGGTAGCGTACTGGGCGAATGAAGCCCGCTTGGAGGTGCCTCTTGACCTCTAGTTCGGACGCCTCCCTTTTTTCCGCCCTTAGCGGGCGTAATTTTTGCCTGATGGGGTGGGCGCCCGGGGCTACCGCCAGTTTGTGCTCCGCCAGCGTCCTAGGCACGCCGCTCAACTCCCCCAACTCGCTAGCGAACAGGTCCCCGTTCTTCTTCAGGAGTTGCTCTAAACCCTCTCTGATACTCTGCGGGAGATTCTTTCCCATTCGTACTTCATTCCGACCGAGGGCCAGTTGGGTCGTTTGGGATGCCGGTTCATTGCGCCGGCGCCTTCTGGGTGACTCCCACCCGTACCTGATCTCCTCGAGCTCCATGCGCAGCCTATCCTCCTCGACGTCCCATTCCTCGTTGGCCCTTACCTCCTCTGAATACCGGTCGCGGGAGTGGTGTCGCGCCGGCTGGTACTCCATCACTGCCCGCTCGGGTCGCTTTGAGCACTCCCCTACTTGGTATTCGCTCCTCGTCATCCTTCTCTCTCCGGCTGTCGTGTGTTTGTTTCACGTCAGGTTCACCACTGTTGGTGTGAGGGTTCGCCGGAGCTAGCTCACCGTCCAACCTAGTACAAGTGTTTCTCTCTCAGAATTATCAACCCCTCCCCAGTTGGACCAGGGGAGGTATTTATAGCCTTCACTCGCTGTCCTTGGGCCTCGTGGGCTCGTACGTCGAGCCCGTCCGTCCGTCTGGGCCGACCGGGCCGGTTCGGTCCATGGGCCGCGGTCCGCGGTCCATGGTACCAACAGAAATGATGGTGTTAGCTATTAAGTGATAGGGTATTATATGTTTTACAGGTACTAGAGGGTAATTTTCACAATAATTCTAATACAAGGTCTTCAGCAGAAGCTGAATACAGATCCATGGCACATGCTGCTCCTGAGATAACATTCATCCAATACCTATTGAAGGAGTTTAAGATAGAGCCAAAAAGAAAGGTAACTCTTCATTGCGATAATATATCGGCAATCCATATTGCGAACAACCCTGTGTTTCATGAACGGACAAAACATATAGAGATAGACTGTCATTTCATTAGGGACAAAGTACAACAAGGGCCGATAGCTCTGGCACATATAAGAACGACAAGGCAGCCAGCAGACATGTTGACGAAACCCCTAGGAGAAAAAGAGATAACCAAATTCCTTGATAAATTGAACGTCTCGAATCCATACGCTCCACAACTTGAAGGGGAGTGTTAAAATGTATTAATTAATCATTGCAGGTAATCGTGTTAGTAAAGTTATTGAGGATGACGAAACGCACTCATCAACCGAGGTGATCAAGCTCAATGATTAGTGGAAGGCTAATGCTTGATTTAATGTAATATTGTAATGTTATTGGGCCGAAATTGTAAGGCCCATCTGTAATATTATAACATTGAAGTTGAACTCTAAAATATAAGTACTCAGGTAAATAATTTACCCAAGTTAACTTCTTCTAAACCTAAATATTTCTCCTCTCCCAACAAAAGTCGACGGCTACTTCCCAAACCACACGTTTTCATATCTATATAGCCCCCCTCCCCCCCATGTTTACTGCGTGGATACTTTTCAAGTTCATTTTCGATGTACAACGTCACTCTATCATCTGCACTTTTTCTCCTTGAAAAACATGCTTGGGCAGTTTCAGTTGCTGCCATTGAGGTGATAGTTGGATGGCCTTTCTCTGTCCTTGTTGTTTTGCCAGTTGCAGTTTATTCATTAATCAAAGGATATTTCGTCAAAGTGTTTCTTTCAGGCACGGCTACTTCTCTTCTCATTTTTGTAAGTAATGTCTTCCTGTTTCATTTTTTTAACATGGATTCTGTTATTTTCTTTCAATACTTTTGTTTTCTCCTCTTCAAGTTCTTTCATTTGTGGTTGATCATTACTACTATGGGAAATGGACATCATCTGTGTTAAATCTCTTGTACAATGTGTGGGGTGGTGATGGTAGTCATTTATATGGGACAGAGGGAATATTGTTTTATTTCAGAAATGGATTCAACAATTTCAAAATATGTTTTGTTCTTGCTTTGCTTTTCTTGGCAATTCTACCTTTCATAAAAAAGAAGTGTGATTTAGATCTGTTTGTTGTGATTTCGCCGATGTACATTTGGTTGATATTTATGTCTCTGCAGCCTCACAAAGAAGAAAGGTGAAACTTTTATTTTTCACTTACCACAGTTAATATTCTAATCAGTTTTCCAACAGTATTTTAGATCGTTCTTGAACCACATCTCCATGCTGTCTAAATTAAAATAATTTCTTCACTCAAAACAAACAATTTTTAACATATTGTTTTTCTATTTGTTCAACAGAACAGCATCACAATGCTTTTTCAGTTGTTTTCTGTATCTGTTTTTTCTTGTTTAATAGAACCTTGATTTTAAACACTGCAGATTTCTGTACCCAATATATCCTCTTATCTGTGTTGCTGCGGCGGTTGTTCTTGAGAGCTTTCCAGGACGTTTTCGCGATAAATATGCAACTGAAGATTCTGCCATGATTATAGTGAGCTTCAGATTTTTTTTCTTATTCTTTAAAGTTTAAATTGTAGTTTGTGACTGAAGAACATGAACATGTTTCCTTTAAATAATTAGTTTTATTTGCCAGGTTGCCAAAGTCTTGAGATCTCTTGTTTTTGGTATAATATTATGTGCATCACACAGTCGAACATTCTCAATGCTTCATGGATACTCTGCTTCTCAATGCGTTTTCTCTGGATTACACACTACAAAAAAAAGGACCTTGTATAGCGGTCTTTAGATGGCAGATTTCCGCCATCAATAATTCAGTTCTTTTGATGACGGATGTCCGCCATCTATTCTTTCAGTCCGTCGAGAAAAGGTTTGGGCTCGACAGCGGTTCGATTTTATTTTCGATGACGGTTTTAGATGGCGGATTTCCGCCATCTAAACTATCCCGTCCAAAATTTTGAATCTCCCCCAATATTCAACCCGATTACCCGATTAAATTGACTTAGCATGGCGGACATCCGCCATGTTAAGTATTCGGGGAGTCGGACGGAAAAAGCCCGCCCAAATTTCGATTGGGCGGACTTTTCCACCTTAATGGCGGAAGTCCGCCATGTAAGTTTTGGGGTTTAATAAAAAACCCCAAATCGACAGACTCTGCCGTCTGTCTCAAGAAATCGGAAAAGCTCTCCCCAATCGCCGTCGCTTGCGCCAACTGCCGTACTCCCGTCGTCGTCGTCGTCGTCATCCCCTCCGGCCGGTTTTCGTTCCATGGTGTGAAGGTATGATTTCTTCCATGTTTGAATATTAATTGATATTTGTATTTTATAAATTTGTTTTAGGTGATTAAAATGAAGTGTTTGATAGAAATGATTTTAGTGTTTTATAATGTTGAAATGAAGTGTTTTATAAATTTGTTAAGGTATGATTTACAGATTTGATAGATATATATGGATGTTCATATATTAATATTTATTTCATACCTATTTAATTTGGATGTTCATCTGTAAAGGTTTTATTAATTTGACATTTTTATCATGATCATATAAATGGATGTTAAAATATTTGGATGTTTGTATATATTTAAATGGATGTTTTAATATATAAATGGATGTCATGAATTGGTAATTTCTTTATAATTTATATCTAATTTTTTTATATATTAATGAATTATGTGAATATAGATACAACAAGGAAGGAGTGAAGTCGAAGCTTGGTCACAGACTTTACAAATGACATATAAGGGAAGTGATAAAGTTGTAAGTCTTTTTTTAAAATTATTTATATTTTATAATTTCTATTATCATTTGATTTTGTTATTTTTTCAGCTTGAAGCTACGGAATTTATCAAAAGTTAAGAGGCAAAATCGTGGGCTGAATCTGAAACAATGACTCCATTTGTAAGTTTCATTGATTATTTTAAATATATTTCGCATTTTTTTTTTATAATGCAGCAATTTATCGAAACGACGGTCAACAAGACTTTCGAAAAAAATAAGAAGAATAGGATCATAGAAATTGGAGAAGCTGTCAGTATGGTGAGCACAACGAACGAAAGATGAGTTTTTCCAAATTGAAAAGGAAAAGAGTTTTTCTCCGAAAACACGACTACTGATGCAACACCAGATGCAGTTTGGTCGGAAAAATTCAAAGAATTGGAGGTATTTTAAATATATTACAATAATTTTGTTGATTATCGAACTCATTTTTGTTTTCATTTTCAGAACAAGTGTAACGAGAATCATAAAGACGTCTCCAAATACAAGAAGAAATTCAATGCTATGAAATCATATATGAAAAAACTCAATAAAACTTTAAAGACTTCCGGACTCGACATGACGCATATGACTTCTACTTCAAAGTCCACCATACCGTCTGCATTCGAATCAGATATTTCGGATTCTGATTCATAAAACTCGATTTCAGACGAGGGTTGATTACAAAATTTGTATTTGCTTATTCAAACTTCGAATGTTTAACGATTTTGTAATTTAGTTTCTTTTTAATAAAAAACATCGATTTCAAATTCAATTTAAAAATCGTTTTCTGAAATATCGATTTCTATTTCAAAAAGCAACGATTCAAACGCAAAATATGGAATCCTGTTTTTAAAAAAAAATTAAACAAACATTGTATGACAGATTTCCGCCATCTATACTCTTCTACTAAGGTTTAGATGGCGGAATTCCGCCATCTAAATATGGGCACAATCCGCCATCTATAAACTTAGAGAACCGCCTGATGTACTTTAGATGACGGATTTCCGTCATCTAATGTTACAAATATAGTCGGTGGACATCCACCATCAATAAAATTAACCGCCATCAATGAATTGACGTCAAACTTTTTTCACGCCATATTTTAGATGACGGATTTCCGCCATCTAAAAATTTTCAGTTCCCGCGTGGTGAGACATGCCTAATTACGGCAGTCACTCCCAGCAACGCCTTTCAACAAGGACTAGGGCTCTGTCGCTTTGGCAGGACCCTCGGAGAGCTCCCACGGTGCGGAACACGTTTATCGTCCAGATCGCCGAGTTAGCCCGTAAGTCGCCCGATTGAACTACCAAGTCGCCGACATAAAAGATAACTCGCCGAGTTAAGGCACATCTTGGCCCTAGAAACTCGGCGAGTTAGCCCTAATTAGGCGACTTCCATACCTGAATCGGCGACTTACGACCGTTACTTGTCGTCAGCCAACGTCATAAATGTTACCATATATGACCATAGGCGCGATGTCCGCCTTTGATTGCGCCCTTCGAGATCCTATAAAAAGGGTCTCAAGGGGACACTCAAAGGCACAATTCAAGTTCTTCTCTCACAGCAGAGCATCACTACGAAACTCGCCGATTCTCACTAGAATCGCCTAGTTTTCACTTGCAGGTATTTGACGTAGAGCGTGCGTCGTGGACTCCAAAGCCTCCGGCATCACCTCGCACCATCGCGAGCCCTGGTAGCAGATTCAGTGCTTCATCAGCTGGCGCCGTCTGTGGGACTACCGAACCACCGGTATCCCGTCGTAATCACGATTTTTTAAAAATCCGGCTCGAGCTCTCCTAGAGGGTTCGCCGAGTTTGTTAAAAAGTCGCCGAGTTAGATCGTCCGATTCTCGGTTCAGGTCCGATTTAGCCTTAAATCGTTGACTTATCCTTGAGAGTCGCCCGATCCGGATATCGTCTGCTAGCTAAGAGTGTTGTCCACGACTTTGTTCGAAAAACACCTCGAAATCTAAAGTCGCCGAGTTTTCCCCTAACTCGCCGACTTATTTCTTTGTTTTTTGAACAAGCTCGGTCAAGTCATCCTTTGCTTCGTCTTCGCATAGGTTCGATTTTTCCCAAGCAAAAATCGGCCTATCTAGAGGCAAACTCGCCTATCTTGGACAAACTCGCCTATCTTAGGGCAAACTCGTCCATTCGGACAAACTCGCCTATCTTAGGGCAAACTCGTCCATTCGATCATCGTCTTCATTTATCGCTTTGGCTGAATAAGATCACTCATAGCCCAGAGCTTTTACCGAAACGAAAATCCATCGCCACGGTTGGATTCGCCTCGTCGTTTCGGAATTTTTGCCTTTTTTCACTTCCAGTGATTTCGTCGGTCCACCTCCGGAATACCCAGATCTGATTTTGGGATTCTGAGACCACATATCACGTGAAAAAAGTTTTCTCTACGGGTACCAAAGAGCAGAATTTCCCAACAGTGCAAGGAATCTTTTCTGGGATAGGTCTAAACAGGCATCCCGAAAACCACCTCCGGCAGCACGATTTTCTGCAGAAAAATTGCAAAAAATTTGCGACATTTTTTGCTAATTTCAAACTTTGGGGACTAGTAGCACTGCTCAAGGGGGTCACAAAACTGCAAAGAAATATTATACAAAATTTTTTCTGATTTGTAACACCCGGGGGGGCAGGTACCTACCCATAGCTTCCGACACTTCGGAAGAACTTCCACTCGTAGTCCGTTGCTTCGACCCGATAGAAACAACCATCCCATTTATAGCTCCTTTTACTAAGGATCATAAAAAGAAAGCTCTCGCCACTACTACCACGGTAGGAGCTTCTAGCAGAAGGGTTGATCCTCGTACTGTACCAACCTCTAATGCACCATCACCTACACATGAGGTGTCCTCACCAGTAAATGGGGGTATAAACCCAACTCCGACAACACAGGAGAGGCTTGCGCACATGCATGCTCTCATGTTGAAGTTGGACAAAAGGATAACCAACCTAGAGGCTTCAAGGAGTCGGACCACCGTACGGTGTACGACAAGCAAGTCTAACCCACCTTCGAGGAAGACAAACTTAAGTACACATTATCGGTCCGAATCAAGGATATCCAAGGAGCTTCGAGAGCTCAAGGAAAAGAGTCCTGCAATCTCAGGGCAACCCAAACCCAACTCGCATTACTCTCCTATGAGAGACAACCACGGTGAAACAAAGAGACACAAGCATCTCGGTTTTCACCACAGGTCCGCAGTACATCACTCGGGTGTACCTTCGAGTTCCACGACTCGTGCGGATTACGATGCCACACTCATGAATAGGGTAATCAAGGAAATGCTTCGTAAAGGCAAGCATGATCTAAGGGACCCACATGATCTTCTCAGAATAGGAAGGGCACCCTTTCATAGGGACCTCCTGAGAAAACCTTTTCCGCAATCTTGGCGGTGTCCCAAGATAGACTCGTACGATGGAACGACAGATCCTGAGGATCATGTTAACCT